>DWPZ01000013.1:0-11439 GCA_018252115.1 Milanion marciana | reverse complement strand
GCGCACTTTCCCGCCAACCACCATTTTACTTTCAAACGCATACTGAAATATCCACGTTTTTTCTAGTTTACAATTCTTAATGCACCGCATACAATTAGCATTAGTACGCGCTGGTTCATCGCTGTCACTGAATATGTAACGTTACGTTTTGCAGATACATAAAGAAGGAAGCCGAGCGGAGGGCGGCGACTTCAGACCGACGCCGATACCTCTCGACGAATGGCAGGACGAGAGCCGGGAGAGCCGCGCCGGGACCCTTCACGAGACGTTCAAGACTGAAGCGCCACCGGCCGTAGCCCCCATCCCGGCCCACTACTGGGAGGACGCATTGCGGCACAGCGTTTATCTCACACTAGTCCGCGACAAAATCGATCAGCTGATAGCCAAAGGCGATGTCATATCCCCAAACACGAAACCTGACACGCCTGTCGCTAAGGAGGTAGACGATCACGACCTTTGGGAGAAAATCAAAACAGCGCCCTTCGATAGGGTAGCTGAAGTAGACCCGTCTACGTTCGGCGATGTCGCAATCATGGCAAGGGGGAAACTCCTAGAAGAAAATGAGAGTTTTAGATTCATCGAAGATGAGTTGTCCAAGGAAAACTGTGTTGAAGACAAATGTATGGAAGGTGTAAAAGCGATTTGGTCAGTGAAACGTATCCGACAAAGGGATCAAGAAACAACCCCGGGTAGATACCATTACGAACTTACCTTCTCAGTAATATCGCAAACGCCCAAAAAACAGAAGAAGCCTTATGAAAATCCTATCAGAACCTTCACCGTGCGGGAAAGTACTCCTGATAGAATAACAGATGCACCACAAGAACACAAAAAACACGAAAAAGTGCACTCTCAAGTCATAAGACCGGAACGAGCTGTTTGGATTCACAAGAACATTGTTCCAACGAAGTATCACCTAGGTCGTTCATATTACCATGGCCTAGACAGAATTTTTTCGTCCCTATTTTCTGATGATGAGGACGAAGTTCAACCAGAATCTACACCAAGACACAAATCAAACTCTTACATACCACCAATATATCCCCCGTACTCAAAGTCAGGATACGTCGGGGCTCCAAATGATCAACAAAACATAAAGTACACGCCTTACCCTTACAAACAACCGATCAAACACACACGTCCTATCCCTCAACCTCCGTTAGCACCTCATTACCTAGACGGCGATTCAGCCGTAAATACCAATCAATACAATAATGGTAATCTATATCCTAATGGTAATCAATACAATAATGGCAATCAATACAATAATGGCAATCAATACAATAATGGCAACCAACATAATAATGGCAATCAATATAACACTGGCAATCAATATAACACTGGCAATCAATATAATGGTAACACATACAGCAATACCAATCAATTACATAATCTTAACCAATATAACAACGGTAACCAGTTTAATAATGAAAATTATTATCCCAGTGGCAATCAGTACACTAGTGGAAATCATTACAACAACGGTAACCACTATAATAATGGTAACCCACACACTCTTCAGTCTGAACACAAATATTTATCATCGAACAAACCTATACGAACAACACGACCTGCCGTGTTGCCAACACCACTGCCGCCTATACCTCCTACAAAGGAACTATCTTTTGAAGTAGGTAACGTGATGAGATTTGGAAACGAAACAACGCACTTGCCAGAAACAATTACAATCTACAAAAATTACAACAAATTTAGAGCGCCTGGAAAGGTCAATTATTTTTCTGAACATGTTAGACCACCAATATATAATGCGCCTCCTGGAGTGTTCGTTACTATGGATAAAAAGCCCTTTAAACCAATGCCACCGCTGAAACATATGCCTACAAATAAACCATTACGACACAATAGACCAATAGACTTCCGACCAAGTCCGCAAATTCCAGATAGTCAGTCAACTGAAGAGGATTCCTTCGTCGAAACAGCATTTAGACCAATAACTACCGGTTATACTGAAAGCAACACCACTGAAAATATTGAAGAGGCAGAAACTTTAAAAAAAAGCGAAAATAAACTTCGAAAAACAAATGGAACCAGGAAACATTCGAAGAAGCCCGATATTGTGAAATCTCATAAAGTTTCCACGAGTACACCAGACATAATAACTATGTCAAGTTTAACTGAAGAAGATGACGAAACCATGGATTGGGCCAATATATTAGGTGCTTTTACGAAAACTACTCCGATGGCATCTCCAACAGAGAAAATTATTGTAACTGAAACAACTACACCTTTATCTACGACTGAATCTGCCACAAATACTAAAAGAAGAACCACAGCAACTACCGAGGCTGTACAAGAAACGACTACATCCACCACACCTAAACCTAAAAAGCGTACTCGCCCGCCACCTAAATTTGCCAAACAGGAGAAACTTAGGAAACATAAAAGAGTAACGTCAACGACTACCACATCTACTCAAGCACCTGAAAAGGCAACAGTAAAAAGACCTAACAAAGATTTGACACCACAAGCTAGCTCTGCAGCCGTAAGCGCTACTAAATCTTTAACTGAAACTACGAGCAAAAGAATACCTACATCAACTTCAACGACGGCAGCAACAACAACCGCGGCGCCTACTACTACTTTGTTCACCACAACTACAACAACAACAACAACGCCACGATTGACAACATCAAAATCAACGACAACCTCGACAAGACCTGTAACTGTAGTAACCGAGTCAAAAAACATGAATCGTTTTAGACAATCAACTTTGATGTTAAAAGGTACTTCTGTAAAACATGATAAATGGAGCTCAAAAAATCAAACCAGCACTACACCTGCAAAGTATCGGAGAAAAGGTTCCAATTTCCAAGGTTACCTAGCGTCTCCAACGCCAAATGCTTCCGATAACGAAACTAGAAAACGACATCATGCAGATCGTGTCAGTGCATATGTAAGTAGTACAACGGAGAAAATGGAGTCAACAGCTAAAAAACAAATTCAAGAAGAAAGGGACAACACGACTGATAGCAACGAAGACCAACACGAAGATTACGATGAAACTGAAGAAAAGATAGAGGAAAATACTGAAGAAGAATCTAAAGATGCTACAGAATTTATATTTAAATCAACATCTGCAGTATCTACTGATACAGATAATGAAGTAGTGGGGTCAGAGGAAAGCGTAACTTCTGATCAAATTGTTGAAACATCACCCCACACAGTCCCCAAAAATAAAACTAAGTGTAAAAAAAAGAAAACGAAAGAAGAGAACTTAGAGAATTTAAACAAAGTGTCTCCAATAGACAACACTCCCACAACTACTACCACCGAAAAACTAACATCGAATATTTTTCAAGACCTTTTCGATTTTAATTTAGCAAACACTTCAGAAAAAGAGAATGAAATATCGTCACACAAACCAGAACTAGAAGAGGAAGAAAGTGAAAATCATGAAAAATATCTTAAAATTGATGAAGAATTTAAAGATTTCATTGACACTTTAGGTGAAAAGCAAAACAACTCTGAATCTAATATGGATGAAGATGAACACTACGACGAAGACGATGATGATCAAGAGAAGGAGTCATCCCCTATTGATGATGAAGATACTGTAACTATAGGTAATGATAATAAAGATTCAGGAAGGCATTCAAGTGACAATGATGATGAGGAAGACTATCAAGATCAACCCTATAGTTTTCTAGAGCTGCTAGCCATGGAATAGACTGAATATGAGTTCTAAATATTGTATAGTAATACTCAGCAAATAGCTTTACTGTCAGAGCCTACAAATTTATTGATAAACTATACTGTTTCTCCTATTAGTTCTTGTGGTATAGTAATTTCTCTGATTGCTCAATACTCAACATCGTAAAAACAAATGTTACAAATAATTTATAAGCATTTAAATGATATTGTCATCTCTATATTATTGCTTTTATAATGCAAATGTAAATATGGACGTTAGAAATAGCATAAGTCTAAAATAAGTGTATTGATAAAACTAATATATTTATTTCAAGTAATAAAATGTTAAAAAAATGTCTAATTGTTTACCTGCACCCTCCATGGAATACTTGTAGATAGGTTCTGGCTTCAGGGGTACAAATGATGCAAAGGATTCTGGAGTGATATCCTTGATTCTTTGATGATACGACAGTCTAAAAATAAGAATATATTTTTATTTCTGCTTAGCTTAATTACACTTATTTATTCTAATTCACGTAAGTAATACTTATAGTTCTATCTCCAAATGAAGTTCTTAATTACACTTATTTATACTAATACACATAAGTCATACTTATTAGTACTATCTCCAAATGCAGTGCTTAATTACACTTATTTATACTAATACAGCATTCTTATTAGTACTATCTACAAATGCAGTGCTTAATTACACTTATTTATACTAATACACATAAGTCATACTTTTTAGTACTCCAATACTCCAATTGCAATGTGCAGGAGGCTAAACTTTTAAAATTTACTAGGATGACATGTAATAAAATATTTAATATGATGTTACAAACCTCAAACACTTGCTGAGAACTTCCCTTATGAACCTTGGTTTAGGGTGGTCAGGGTCTAACTGGGCGCATCCCTCCCAGTCCTCCCAAGACCATCGGTATTGAAAGTTACTAAGATGGTATGCAAACCAATTAACAAATCTGAAATATAATAATGTTTTACAGTGTTTAGCAGAAAATTAATTCACTTTGATGTATAAGGTAAAATTTGTTGAAAATAAGGAAAGTACATTATGTTTGTAAGTACTTGATATTAATCATGATCATGGTTATATACTTTGTAGTAGATACTATCAGGTACTTTCTAAGATAAATTTGCGACTAAGTAATTTTTTTTTACTTTTTAATACTACATATTATAAAATGTTCAATGTCAATTATATTTTCTACATAATCCATACCTGTCAAAGCAAGCCACATTCATGGTATCAATCCTCATAAAAAGAATTTCAGTCGCCTGTGCCAACACCTGAGGCATAGTAGATGGCTGCAGTTTGCACAGTTCAATGAGAATGGATCCATAACAAATTTCCAAGTATCTTGGCCTCGGTAAATTGAATAGTTCTGCAAAAATCATTTCCACAATGCAATACTCTAATGGAATCTTAGCTTTGTATGGAAAACAGAGGAGTTGGGCAGCACACTCCTTGCGCTCTACGTGATAAGCTTCAATAATATTGTGCAAATGTTCCTCAATGAGGAATCTTTCAATAGAATGGGCGCCTGGCAACACTGGTCCATCCGGACAGTCAGTGTAGTCAAACATACGAAATATAACTCTGGGCATAGGATAAGTGTCGCCATCATTGTGAGGGGGTGGCTGAAAAGAAAACATTTAATTTAAACTCACATTATAAGTATTTCATAGATGAGATTTGGACATATTTATAAGTCAGGGAAGCTAGGTTAAATGTAATAAAATTTACTGATTAGAATCCTATCACTCAAATGTTAAACAATTATAAGCTCTACAACACGACAACAATCTGTAAAAAAGTAAAAAGCTAGTTAAATTACAATTTAATAAATTACTTTAAATTATCTATTTTATTTATTTATTATATACTTTATTGTACACCGTTATACAAATATTAAATATAATAAGTAGCTTGTTATAAAAAAAGGTGGCAGTTAGCCGGCAGTTATCACACTGGACCTATCCTTGAAAACAAGCATTGCCATAATTTAAATATCGTACAAAACTGCTTTTTAATATTTTCCTTTTGAGTATAACATAAAACTGGCAAAAAATAAATACAACAAACATTTGTTTACACTTTCTTTTCTAGAAACATGCCTGATATCATCCCATGGATTTTGGCATATCACCTATGATCTTGACACACTTCCTCTACATTCATACATCTTTTCACATCGTTCCATCAATTTAGATTCTTAAAATATCTTCACATACTTAATTACAAGTTTGACAAGGGATGAACATACCTGTATCGCAGGAAGTGTATGCTGCAATGCTTCACATAGAATTGAGTCAAAAGCCAAATAAGGTCTGGGAATATGCTTCTCAGACCAATTATCCTGCCTGAGCTTTTTAATCTGTGCCCAAAGACAGTCCAAGTACTCCTCCTGCAAATGTGGGGAGTCTGCAGACCAGACCTTTAGCGCTGGCCAGTGTTTCTTACTGCGCTTGTTTAGGAACACCTCTATAGTAACTAGGAGTTGATCGAGTTGAGACTCCTTTTTCTCATACAGTTCTCTCCCAACCCATGGCAGAGTTGAGAGAACTGCAAACACGAACCAGTCTCTCCTTACTTGAGGAACACTGTCTTCGTTTGCGCTATCTACTAGTGTCTCTAAGAGGGTGAGTAAGGACGATGCAGCCAGTACGTGGCAGTTTACTAAATCGGAGATAAACCGAAGGCAGTATCTTGCTGCATTCCATTTGCCAGTTTTGAGATTCTCTTTAAAAGTTTTCACTATATAATCAACGAACTCGCCACCAAAGTTGTAGTTTTTGGCGTTCAGAAGGCCGACCAACGTCGCGTATATCGTGCACTTTTCGGGCATGCGTATAGCACATTCTGTTAGTATCCGAAGGATTTTCACACGGAAGGTACTCAAATCCGCTTCCAAAACGCTTGCTAATCCCTCTAAGTTACTCTCCAAGCTTGAACTGCTTTTTTCACCTACTCTAAGTATGAGAGACTCCAATCTGTCCTCAATTTCTTGATTTTCGGAAACACGACGTCTTTTACGGTGTAAACGCTCTGTAAAAATGTATATTAATGATATTACCGTTTTATTTATAACCTACAAATGCATAATATTCGTGGCAAAACAAACCGTATCCATCTTCTTCGTCGTGTCCTCGTCTGCGATTCATGGTTCTTCGGCGTGAGAATACTACAAATATAGTTTTGTACTACTAAAAATACTACCCGATATTCAAACGATATACTTGAAAATAACAATTAAACTTAAACAATATCTGATTCGGAAAAAAATCTAAGCCAGAAACGTCAAGTACGTCAACCACAGAGTAGCTTACTTACACTTACAAACAACGCTAAAGCATAGATAATACAGTGTGCTACAGATGTAGGTTTTAAATACAGACAGAAACGTACTGAGCGTCGTAAAATAAATTACAAAGTCAAATTGTAGAGTCTAGTCTACAAAAATAATAACAAGTAAATGCATATCTTTTGAATATTACTATGCTTTGCTGTGAAATACTATGAATGGCTTGTGTTGTGACATTTTCAGACGCAATCTGACATAAGCATAGATAATACACTACCTATGAACGGGTAATATAACACATGTGGACATTGACAATATTGACATTGAAATTTAACTTAACACAGAGTATGAATGAGAGTACATTGTTTATCTAACTAGGTAGGTACGGGCTAAATATTTGTAAATGTAAACATTTTGCTACAGTATAGATGTTGTGATGTGTTATACGAATGATGTGAATGCTTTGCTAATTTCTAAACTGTGATTTGACTTTATGACTGTTGTTTTACTAGGATCACGATCAATACATACAATGTCCTAGTCGTACGGCGCGCTGAGTACAAGCAAGGAATATTTGTGTTGAAAATTTCAATTTTTAGTAAGAAATACGTGTCTGTTATTGAAGAAAAAGTGATAAAATTGGTGACAAACATTGGTGTTAACAGTTCGTGTAAAAATCCAGCTTTAAAGACAGTGGAATTAATACAATCTTGTCTATAAGACCTAGTGTTTACGGCTAAAAGTTTAACATCTACCTTCGTTATAAATTGCTTCCTTACACACAAAGTGAACATAGTATAACGCGTAAGCGCCACACTTTTCACGGCGCTTAAGCCATTTCGGTCGGCAATCACTCTGTGCAGCGGCATTTATTACGGTGCTTAACTGGAGTTGGGAATTGAGTCGTGCGTATTTGCTTAGTACTGGGGCCTTTATTAGTGTGCAAATTATCAAATAAATAGCGTTAATTTATTTGGCACGGAAAAATGTCACAATGTGCTGCGTGTTTTGAAGGTATTACACATCATGAGCAGTTGATATGCAAAAAGTGTGCGTTTCATTACCACTACCTTTGCCTCAGGATTGATGACAATGCTTTTAAAAACCTATCTGAAAACCAAAAAGAAAACTTTTTATGTCCTAAGTGCCTAAAGGATAGTAAAAAAGGGAACAATCTGAACACCCCGGTTCGGGCATCCGCCTTGAATATCGAAGTTAGTCAAGAATTAAGTAACACACCGTCATGGGTAACACAGCGCACTCGCTCTAGAATTCATGAAAACGATACTCCGATCATCAAAGAACAAAACGACGGTGATCTCCCACATCTTTCTAAAGCGGATGTGCGAGATATTATTCAAACCGAGCTGAAAAACATATTGTCAACGGAAATAAAAAGTCTGATTCAGAATTGTCTAAAGGCGGACATCGAGCCTCTAAGGGCCGAACTCTCTAGAGTAAAAACAGAGTTAAGTCAACTAAAAAACTCACTGGATGACATCAAAGGACAGTACGAGAACTATAGAAGAGTGACTACACAAAAACTACAATTAGTTGAAGACAGATTGGAAAAAGAGATACCAATACTTATAAACAGTAACAAGGAGATAAATTATAGAATAGAATTGATTGAACAGTCCTCGCGAGCAGCTAACTTGGAAATTCAGTGCCTACCGGAAAATCGATCCGAAAACTTGGTTACCACTGTTATGCAAGTGGCTAGAGTCGTGGCGTCTGATCTAAAAGAAGAGGATATCCAGTTTTGTACTCGAGTGGCCAAAATAAACCAAAAAAGCTCAAGACCCAGATCCATTGTAGTAAAGTTAAAAAATCAATTTGTTCGTGATTCGCTGCTAGCAGCCGTTATTAAGTATAATAAATCTCACCCTAACAATAAATTGAATAGTAGCCACTTAGGTATTAGCACCAAAGACCCAATATATATTTCCGAACATTTATCCCCGTATTACAAGGAACTTCACAGAGCTACGAGGGCTACAGCTAAAGATAAAGCCTTCAAATTTGTGTGGGTGAGGGCTGGGCGCATCTTCATCAGAAAATCAGAGACATCTCCCGTAGTAGTGATTAAAAATTTTGACTCTTTAGGTAGCCTATAATATTACATTCAGTGTTATTACAAATTTATGTCGAATATTAATTTGTACTACCAAAATACTAATGGTCTTAATACTAAACTCTCGGAATTTAGCTTAAATGTATTACTAAATAATTATGACATTGTTGTGATTACCGAGACCTGGTTGCAAGATAATGTTAAAGATAGGGAATTATTTGATGAAAATTATGTAGTTTATAGACGTGACCGTAACTTAAATAGACCAACAGCGAAAAAAACTGGGGGAGGTGTAATGATCGCAGTCAAAAAGGACATTGCTTCGTATAGGGTAAGTGAATATGAAAGTGAAGGGGAAGATATGTGGGTTGTCATTAAAGTTAAAAAGAATAATGTAATAATTGACTTCTGTATATGTGCTATTTATTTTCCTCCTCCGGTTAAAACTACTGACATTGAGCAGTTTGTAGATATAGCTAGCAACCATTTAAATAATTTTGACGAGGCGTTAGTGATTGGAGACTTTAATTTGCCGAGCTTGAGCTGGTCACGTGAGGCTCTTGGTGAAGATTTAATCTTAAACAGTTCACCCTGTCCGTATTATGGGATAGTTTCAGAATTTATGGCTTTCAATAATCTAAAGCAAATTAATGATATTTTAAACGTCAATTCAAGAACTTTGGATTTAGTTTTTTCAACAACGAATTCGAATAAGCTACAAAGATGTATGGATCCACTGTGTATTGTTGATTCACACCATCCACCATTAGAAATAACAGTTAATTGTAATTCGCAAGATGGACTCCCACGTAACGATAAACCTAAACTTAACTACTTTAAAGCCGATTATATGCGTATAAAAGAAACACTGGAAAAGGTTGATTGGATCTCATTATTAAGTGTCTGTCACGATATTGACAAAATGGTGTCAACTTTTTACTCGATTTTATATTCTACAATTAAAAAGTATGTACCATTTAGTAAGCCTCGGAATACTAAATATCCACACTGGTATACTAAAGACTTAATAAGGCTGTTAAATGAAAGATTTAAGATTAGACATAGATATAAAAAATATAAAAATCCAATGGATAAAATAAGTTTTGACGTTTTAACAAAAAGAACCCTTAAAAGGCAGCAACAGTGTTACAGAGAGTACATAAATAAAATTGAATATAGCATATCAAAAAATCATAAATACTTTTGGTCGTTCATTAAGCAGAAAAGTAATTGCAATACTAATATACCAAGTAACATGTATTTAGATAAAGAAAAAGCATCTGACTGTGAAAAGGTCTGTGGATTGTTTAGGAAAAATTTTATGTCAGTTTACGAATCTCATAATGTCTTACATGCTGCTCAACCTATCTTAAATACAACGTCTAATGAAACATGTTTTCTGAATCGCGTTAGTGTTGATGAATCAGAAGTGCTTATTAAACTAAAGAGACTTGACACTTCTAAAGGACCCGGCCCTGATGGTGTGCCTGCCATATTTGTGCAACGGTGTGCAAAACAGCTAGCATTACCATTAACCTACATTTTTAATATGTCGCTATCTACTGGAATATTTCCTGTTTTTTGGAAGGAGGCTAAAATTATTCCAATTTTCAAAGCGGGGTCTAAAAGAGATATCAAAAACTATAGACCAGTGTCTATACTTTCTATATTTGGAAAAGTGCTTGAAACCCTTATACTGCCTCATCTGAAAAATATTGTTAAAAACATTGTGAGTGAAGAGCAACATGGCTTTGTCAAGGGCAGATCAACTAACACAAACCTCATTACTTTTGTAGAAAAAGTGGCAGGATTTGTGGACCAGCGGATTCAAGTAGATGCTATTTATACAGACCTGTCCAAAGCTTTTGACACTGTGGATCATCTTATATTGATTAGAAAGCTAGCCGATGTAGGTATCGGAGGTTCTCTGCTAAATTGGTTTCATAGCTACTTAACCAAACGTAAGTCTTATGTGGTGGTAAACGGTACAAAATCTACCAGCTATGATAACTTGTCCGGAGTTCCACAGGGTTCTCATATTGGACCGTTACTATTTCTTTTATTTATAAATGATATTACAAGCTGTTTTCGTAATACTGAAGCTTTTCTTTTTGCTGACGATTTAAAAGTGATAAAACCTATACGAACAATAAATGACCAGATTCTGTTACAGGATGACATCAACAGGTTAACCTTGTGGTGCAAACATAATTACATGTTTTTAAATATAAAAAAATGTTATCATTTATCATTTACGCGAAACATTAATGTAATTTCTACAGAATATACAATAAATGCAGCACGGTTGAGCAAAATATCCAGCATACGCGATTTAGGGGTTGTTATTGATAAGAAACTTAATTTTCAGGAACATATTTCTAACATAGTTCT
>DWPZ01000012.1:0-11644 GCA_018252115.1 Milanion marciana | reverse complement strand
TAACACCATATGGCCTGCATGCCCATTTGCTACCCCAATGTAATAAAAAAACTTACATAAATATTTTTGATAGCTAACCCTATATGCTATACTTGATTAGAACGACACGTCGAATAAATAATCTTAAAATGTTTGTGAGCAGGTCCATTGTATCTTGAGGGTTGGCACTCCTGTATATCAAAGAACTGTACATTCGTGTACTGTGCGGAATGTTGGCGTGATGTAGGTGCTCGGTGCCTCGCTTGTGAAACTGACCTAACTCAACTAAGTGACGTGGATTCTCTAAGTGATGAAGATGCACCTCGATACTGATGCTGGCAAAGAAGAAACCTTTGTGTTATAGCTACGTTGCGGCATCTAACATACTTGCGAGGTGGTATTAATGTTCTTAATATATAAAAATGAATGTTTTATATTTTATTTTGTCTTTTATAGAATCGTAAACTATGCATTTAATCATGTGAAGATCTTAAGCAAAGAGCCTGGGAAGGTTTCCGAGTTGGTGCGACCAATTTTTGACTAATGGCGCCACTATCATTCCAATGAATTTCATATTATAGAAATGTAGCATAAAAACGCGCAGGGTACAGCTAGTAAAATAATAAATTTAATCTATGATTGACATCTTTTCGGGTTACAGATCTACCGGAGTAAAATTTTCCAAGGCGAATGGTTCCGAACGTGACGTGACAAAAATTAATAACGTTAGTGTTGATTTGACATAACGCTCTATGTAAATAAAAAAATGTTCACAAATCTTTATTTCATTTAAAACAATCCATATTCTAGCTGTTCTCCTACAGAGAGATTGCTTACAAACTGAATGTTATCTGCGACATCGTTACACAGCTGCGCTAGTCCCGTGAGCTGCCCGTCCTCTGGTGGACTGTACGTGTACACCAGCTGAAATTAGTAAAATATGTATATATAACTATACTCTATAGAAATATGAATTTTGAAAAAGCAGGAGCCAATTTCGAACTGTAAGGCGTTTTATATAAAATTTATATATATTTTATTTAAAATTTCGACGCCTTATAGTTAAAAGCTCGTAAGTGTAGGTATTAAGTAACTTTTCAGGAGGATGTAAGAACTGCGTGCTGCAAAATTTTGTTCATTTAGATGAAAATTTATATCTAGGACTGTTACATTCTGTAAGAATCTTTCGTCTTCCAAAGTTAAGTTTCTGAAAATTTATTCGTATTCTGATTAAATTATCTCGTACCAACTTGTTTGGTAAAGTATGTCCATTACAATGTATCTGTACTAATTTGCAAACCCGACTAAATCAGTGCATGTTACAACATGATGAAGTATAAGCCGTCATCTGTTAGGTATATAGCAGCTGAGAAATAATACCCTTTACCAACTCCTCTCCGGGCCGTTCATGGGCCACTCCCCACCTGCGTGGGCTCGCGCCGCTTTTGCGAGAAATCACAAAAGCATCCGAAACCTCCGACCATCAGAAGGACTGACTCACACGTCCTAGGCGAAGACCGAAGTAGCAACGAACGTCCCTGGCAAGGTCAGACGTAAAGAACGTCTGACCTTGCCACTCTTGCCTCCAAGCTGTGTCTTATGAGGCGGCTATAATTACCATGAACCTGTGATGCTCATGAGACTGCCTGGGAGTTACCTCGAAACCCGAACTCCACATCACCATGCGGCGACAGTACGACGCGGTATAGGACGAACAGTTGTCTAGGCCTCCTCTCCTTTCCTAGGCTTTCCGTTCATGATCGCCACAGCGAGTACCTAATGACTCGCTGTGGCTATCGGGAACGCAAACGGCCCCGGAGTTTAATTATCTATAATAGAAATAACAATCTATGGTGTACCGAAAGAAATTCGTCGTACGTCACCCAACCGTCGTTGTCGGTGTCAGTAGCACTAAACTTCTCTTTCCGAGTTTCCATCGAACTCTCGTCGCCTAAGCTCTCCAGAACAGCACAACTAAAATAACAAAATGTATTAGGACATTTAGGACATACCACTGTACGTCAGCTATATCTTATGTGTAATCCTTATTGGTAATTTGAAATAGTACGAAATAGGACAAAGCATGTCAGCTTTGAGGGTGATCCGTATCCAGAAGTAGAACAAAATGGGTCAATGACGCTTCAGACTACTTGTTGATGTGTTAAAAACGTTAATATTGTAACCAGTCGTCAAATTGTGTGCATATTATTGTAAATCATGAAAATTTGATCGCCAGTTCCTCACACAAGAACAATAGAAGGCCATGAGTGCCTCAACAGAAGAAACTGAAAGCAAAGCTTACAAATCGTCAAATCCGAGCATCCCATTGGACTGGTTATCAAAGAGCAGAAATAAACTGTGTAAGTTTGCAATGGTAACTTCGTTCCAGCCCGGGAATCTTTCGACCACCTTCTGCATGCTCCAGCGACGGTCTTGCTCTTTCATTTCCTGAAATTAAGAAGTGTTATGATAACTTTTGTTACAATACTCTGAGGGCAGTTACAGTTTATTATGATTAGACGAAACAGATACCTACGGAATAAAAAAAATATTCAAGAATACTCAATCTGGTGTTTAATATTTACTACCGCCCATAGACATTCTCACAAGCCCACGAAGAACTTATGTCTCTGTACGAGGATACGACTGAGATTGTAACGACTGTAATGGCACCACACTGTTTTCTACGTAGGCATGCCGCATTCTTCGAACCGAAACACTACATTGCAGCTGCGGTGATTAGGTGATTATAAACAATTTACCATTTATTAATCACATCATGTTTCTATGATGGGTAGAAGAATTACTTTCATTTACTTGTCTTTCTTGTACACCATGCCGTAAGGCCAAATCTTGTAGAGTGGTGTAAAGTCAGCAGTTTTGAATAACGACCCAGCTATGTTCTTCGGGATCTCCTGTTGGTCACTGCCACTCATAAATGCTTTGCCTTCTATACCTACCTACCTGATTATATTGGCGCTGTTCAGCTAACCTCTTGTAAAACATGTCTACTAACTTGTCATATTCGGTCACAGGAGCTTTAGGAGCTTCAGACAACTGCTTTTTAGGCTCACCTGAAAGTTATATTTTTATGTGACAAAAATATATTTTCTACACAGATTTATCTAGAACGCTAACTATGTATTTGGGTGTACTTCCGAAAAGCGCATACCGCCGATCGGCCTAAAATTTGGTATACTAACGTATTTTGACCTCCTGATCACTAATTTCATAAGGAAAATGGGCGCAAACGCCATTTTGAATATCGAATATGAAGCTTTGGAATATCGTGGTATCAGGAACATAAAATGATACATTAGGTACTCTTATCATGTGTGTAACATACTTATGTCAGTGTAGGTACCTATATCATGTTTGTAGTATTAATTATTCCAAATTAAACTATTTTTATCCAATTTATATTATTCTTATATTTGTTACAAGTTACTTCGCAGAACTTGTGAGTATATGGAGATGTAAAAAAATTGGGTAGGTTTGTAAAAGGTATGGCAATATAATAGCTAGGTATTATATATTAATAGCTATAAGTACCTATAATATACGTAATGATTACAATTAAAATAATAGTAATAGTAAAATAATGGGTAATAACAGGAAATCTACAAATCTGAGTTTATATTTGCTACCGGATAGAGAATGAATGTATACCGTAGGTAGGTACCCTATATTTCTTACCAGTAGCCGTAAAATCTTCCTGTCTATAAAAGCATATAGGCTTCCTTTTCACTGGATACTCAAAAAATCTTCCCAACCCCGTGAACAAAGTGCTTATGTGATGTCCCATTTTCCTAGTGGAGTATTATTTTTCATTTACCGTAATAGTCAATCCGAATATTGATGTTTATAAAATAAGACATTGTCATTAATTTTATTTTTAATTTGTATTCATAAGACTACAAAGTGGTAACTACTTTTAAGGTGGTAGAGTCTGATCGGCTCGCCCGCTTGTAGGTATACCACCGATACAGTTTTAGTAGTTTTAGTAGGTATACCGACATAGTTGACTCGGTCTTTTATTGTAGTTGTTTACTAGCTTTGAGGTAAATTGTTTGTGTTGTAATAAAATCTCTGAAACCGATGCACTTATTACTTCCGTGAAGCAGCAGCAATTTTGTGTCATGTTAAGAGGTATTCCATCTTAAGGGGTAGCAACACATTCCCCTACAGTTATGACAGAGGTGGCAAACGGACATGCAGGTCATCTGGTGTTAAATGGTCACTGCCGCCCAGACACTTTTGCCCAAACTCACATAGGACTGGTGTCCCACACAAGACTGTAGCAGGGTTTGTGCAAAAAGACTGCTGTCCTGACCAGAGAGTTCTTAGAGTAACGCGATAATTTATTATTTAGAAAAAAACTTATTGAAATGTCAAATTCTGGGCGGCATATTTTAGGTTTCTGTACTTAGGTAATTTTTGGTGCGGAAAACTTGAAACGAAAACCTTCAAGGTTATTTCGGTGCACAACATTTTCTCTCCAGGTTGCTTTTTGTAATGAACTCGGTTTTACATGAATTTTGTTTCGTTTTATTAACACGGTCAATGCCACCTCAATTTTCATGAAGTTCGTAGCGATGCCGCCCTACAAAAAAATGAAGAATGACGGTTGCATTAAATCTACTTAAACATGGATACGCTAGGCGTGTTCAGTCACGTCAGGCGGCACTGGGACTACGTCGAATTCTTTTTTCGACAAATTTTCGGTTTTAGCGATGAGTTTTGAGTATTGACGAGCGATTAGTTTGTTGTGTGTCCCGAGCTCGAATATTCGGACGCGAACTTCATGGTCTGCAAAGTACTCTACTGCGTGTCGCGCCTTTCCTTGTTGATTGTAATTCGGGTGTCGCGACTTCTCTCGTTAAGATTGTTACGTAGTTAGCACCGACTTGCTGTTACAGGCTTAAGCTCAAACGAGTTTATATGATCGCGTCTATTCTTATTCCTTTTTGTCTTCTGTGTACCAGATATCTACCAGTTCTTCCCTATATTTTCTGCCTTGAGCTCACTATATTTTAATATTATATTTGCACTTAATATTTTACAACAATTGACATCAAGTGCAAAGTTTGACAATGTATAATATACTTGTAAAAAATTTTTTAAACAATGTATTTTTTATGGTAAAATTGGAGACACCGGTGGCCACTTCAAAATTCTTTAGTTTGTTGCTCAAGGATTACATACTAAAAATCCCAATAAAATATGTAGGCAGTATTTTAAAATAATGTGGCGTGTTCAAGGCATTGTCATAGAAATGCGCAAGGACACGGTAGGCGTGTCGTCGGCACTGAACGTGACTTAAAATTCAAACTTATCAATAGCATTTGTAATTTTAAAAGCAAGTGTCACGTGTAATATAAATGTGTTACTTGTTTTGGGGGTCAAAGAAAAATAAGGACAAAAGGGCTATAAATAAAACATCAATTCTATCAATCACTTGATTAATTTTTAATACAAAATTCCATTAAAAATTTCAAAAAATCCATGACATATATAGCGTCATGCACAGTTGATAAGATTATAGAAACAAGGTATGATTTACCGAAAGGACAAAATAATGTAAATGAAATATGGTAAGCAGTAAATTATTCTAAATTAAAATATAGGAACATTTTTAAAATTATTCAGTCTTTTTCCTTAATAACAGGATTAACGAAGTGACATTTTATAAAAAGAAAAAGACTGTTGTCGACTGTCGTGCAACATAAAATATTTCAACTGCAAATAGACAGCTCTACGCGACTCGCGGAGCTAAGCGAAGGACAAACAATTTGGACGCATCTTGAAATGGGAGAAAGGAGTTCGGTAAGTAAGTTCTGCTTATACTAGTAGACAACAGACTTCTAAAGCGGTGATTATACCACCGCTTTGACATCAGTCTTATATTAATATTACAATCATTAATCAATTATAATTAAACCGAACGTGAGGTAGAGCGGTTCTAAAATTTGAACACAACTAGAAGCGGCGGCGAGCACATACCATCCATAATGTGACTAATCAAAAACAAAAATACTTTTGGGGACTTTAAACATATATAAAATAATGAGTCCAAATGATCTGAATGAATATAGAGAATATTAAAATTATATGGGTTCAAATAAATAAATAATTTATTTATATAATAGAATACGAATGTTAAAAATAAAAATAAATAATGGAATACGAATGTTAAAAATAAAATAAATAAGTCACAAGATGGCATCTGCTCGTTTCCACATCAGTCGCCCCGCGGGGAGCGCTTCGACCAACCGGACTAAAATACGCTCCTACCTCGAGGCTCGTGTTCAAAATCACTACATAACTAACTTACATAAAGTGATACACTATCACTACTGCATTCGTCGCCCCTTCCAATACTATACAATAATTACCAATATATTATTACTCATCCAGAAATCACTAAACTCGTTAATAAATAGAAGCAAAATTGTGACTAATACACTACACCAAGCACACACTGAATGCAAATTTTGTGTGATTAATTTAAAAATCTTAACCCTATGCCGACACCTAAAGGGGTGACGAATGTAGACGATTACACTAAGACTAACACAACACAAGCGCCTATTTTAAACATTAAAATAGCACAAATAGAATGGCTCGATACAATTTCTAAAATCTCATTACATCATGTTATTATGCAGTTTCCGTGTTGCGTCTCACCGACGACATTCACAAAAAGGCAGGTCATAAACTGCGCCCAACGAGTGTGACTGCCGAACACAAGCATCCAAAACTTAAAGTAATCAACAGAAAACTAGGAAACTTATGATGTCGTATGTTTGCGACGAAAAGTTATTGACCAGCTTAAATGTGAAACATCGCAACCATCGTCAAGTTTGAATTAATCCAAACGTCAAAAACTTGTACAAAATTACCATCACGCTTTGAATAGTTAGTTCTCAATTTTATTGTATCTATCACAATACCTCTATTTTACTGCTAGCTCCTAGCAGTTTTCACGTAACTCAGTTATCTCGCGATCAAATCTCTCCTGACTGCGATTATATCAAAACATAAATGTAATGAAAAATTTGGCTCAGCACTTTTTAAAAGTGGTATAACCTTAGATTGGTCACATCCGAGACGATTTTAAGAATTTCAGATTGCATTTAAATGCTCTTCTGCTTCAACTGTTATTATATGCACTATAGTTTGTATGTGACCAATCTACTGCTTTGACTTTTGACAAAACTAATAACACAATAAATCTTAGAAACAATACAAAGGTAAAACCAAATCGAACTGAATGAAGTGAGAATGAGTAACTGAATTTTAAGTAATTCTTCAGCCGCTTACAATTACTGGTTGGCTATTGCGATTGTAGACAGGATCATTCCCGGGTAAAGAAAATAGGACTTCATAGAATAAATTATATATGTATTTGAGTACGCCGGAAATGAACTTTGCTACAAACACAAGTTAGAGGCCCGCGAATAGATCTTAACTATTACGAATGTGAAATCTGAAAAAACTTGCATCTACTTACCTACTGTATTTTGTGATGAATTACTCTATTATATCACTATATTAATGCATAACACACGGACATTAGGAAAGTTCATATTAGATCGAGGACCTTACATCTGCTATCAGACTGGTTACATTCTAAGAGTGCACTAGTCAATACAATATTTTTGGGTTGAAATGACCGGAGTTTGCTTGGCAAATCCCTCTTATTTGAATCACAAACGATCGTCGCTACTCATTTTTTTAAATTTCATTAAATGTGAGATTCGTCGTCGCTATAAAAATACCTGTCGCAATTCACGTAAAAAAGATAGATACTTTTGAAATTTGAAATTTTTCAATAATAAAAAAAATGCATTTCATGCAACACATTATTAAAAAATAACATAATACTTTTAAAGAATGGCACTGAACGAAAAGTAAGTAACGTTTATTCCATCACTTAGTACTGACATGAAATAAATACACATCACTATTGCTAATTGACCGTCAAGACGCAAAACACTGCACACTGAGCTGTCTCAAGTACGCACTGTTCTCGCCGCGTCCGCCATCTTCTATCATCTGCTACTGTCATTTGCTCATATAACTCTAATATGATAAAAATCTCACTATTAAATACGGTTACCGATATCGTCTTATACTTCTCTATGCTGAATACATTATGAATAACGTTACATATTGCTTTATTTAAAACATACTAAAATAGAATGATTATTATGGACTTTAAGGAATAATATCAGAAACGTTACTTTATGAATATTTACTTCGAGTATAATTTTCGATGCGATTTATATATTTGTCTAGGTGCGATGTTACTTGATCACTACTTTGCGCTTACAAAATGTGCGGACGAGGCTGAAAACTACATATACATACCTACAGCGCCTAAGCAAGATACCGTACTCTTAACTTCAAACAACAATTTTCGCTTTCACTCCACAGAAGCTTAAACATTATCTCAGACTATATAATTTTATCAGTTCCATTGTTTACATCTAGTATTTATTACACTTCGCAGAAAATTTTTGTTTGAAGTGGTTAGTGTTTACACTATAACAACACCACATATATATAGGTTAGTGAACGAAATATTCATGTTTTTACGCGTCTTAAACTATTTAATCCTAAGTACAAACGTGAAAAATGTTATTCTAAACGTATGTTAACTTACAGAGCAAATTTATAATTTTAAACTACGAAAGAATATATGGATAGGTCCTGATTATATAGGTATTTGAATATGATTGTTATGCACGGGATATTGGAATAATAATCACTACAATTCTTTGTTGAATTAAGCGACCGCAGCTCTCTCGCCCATCGAAGAGGTAAGATACGTAAGAGAGATTCCCAATCACCCTCAATTAAGAACAATATATTTGGAACATTAAATATTACATTGGTATATATGTATAAGTCAAAGTTTGTTCGCAGAAAGCATCTGAAAGCCCTGAGTTACAAGGATTATTGCTCCGTATATGAGCTCTGGCTAGACTAGACCAAGCCACATATTAATATTTAACTATGCTAAACTAGATAACCAACGTTGCACAAGATAACCTAGAGATCATATTATAATAACTATATTTTAAGCGAAAGTTATTTCCAACACGAGTGTACCATTAAATTTATCTATCTATTGAGACTCGCTAATGCCACAAGACAGAACGACTAAAGGATCACAAAGACGCCACTTTAGATGGCATCCGCAGGCTATGGCAAAAATAAGTAGCTATGCGACCATTTCCCGCCATATACTGCCCATTACCAAATCTACGCATACCAAAAGTGGGAACATAGAACCACCGTGTTCAAACAAAATATCTATAGGTTCCCCTGGTCGCTTTGTGATCTTAAAGTGGCCCGCTTTGTGTCAGAGTTGAGCCTAAAGGGCTGTTCAAACCGACACGACGTCGCGCGTACTACCCCACCGCAATAGCAATTCCGCTTCCCTTAAGAGTAAACGAGACAAAGCCATACGACACTCATATCGCACAAAATCAGCGTCGGTTCGAATAGTCTACTATTCGAATCGATCGATTGGGATACCACACTACAATCTATATTTAAATTATGAACACATACTTAACTGAACACAGTGTTTAGGGCTGAGAATTTACATCCGATTTTTTCTTTCAACGATTGCTAACGGAGAGTAAGAATAAAAAAAACTTAACTGTCTATTGGCAGTGAAAACAAAATATTATACCATCACCATGCTTCCTTGCAAGAAAAAAATGGATATACATTTTTAGCCCATATAAAAGTACTGACATCCATGAAATATGTTTTACATATTTTGGTATATTCACAATTATCTACAATTTTGTACAGTTATTTAAAGCGATACTGAGAATATTATAGTGTTGTTCTGATCTGAGAATGACAAATTACAATATCTGTGATTAAATTCGGACTTAAAGTTACAAATCAAATCTATAAGACTAGGGCTTTTGGGACTGGATTCAATCCAGATATTTCATGGATGATTTTACATTAAAATATATAATTATATGATTAACTATGCCTTAGTAGATTATCTAAGGTAAGCAGAAAAATCTATAAATAAAAGCAAATCATGATTATTAATGTGTTCTGCCTGCACGCACCGTTCATAACATACTGTTTCATAGTGTGTTATATTCAAACAGCTTTGTTCCATTAAAGGCTATCTTAAACATTTCCTTTATTTATAGATTTTTCAGGAATCAATTTAGCTAAAATATTTGAACTAACCGAAATGTTTGAATGTATGCGAGCATACATATCAACTAGTTTAAAATTAACGTGTAGAAGAATATCTATAGATTAACTACGCAACAGACGAGCAATTACGTCCGAAATTTATTACAAAAGTGTATTATGTATCTAATTCATTACAAGTTAATAGTTTCAAATTAAATTAAGTTACAATACTACATTTGGATCCAATCAGTAATATTTTTTATAACTCAAACTAGCAGTCGATTTTTATATAAATAGTAAATTAAAAAAAACGGTTCTTTATGCACAAAAAATATCACGCGCGACTAATGAGTTGCGACAAAAATAGGGCATGCGTTCAATAGCCAATAAATATATCGAAGTACCATACAAAACCTAAGTTTAAACAAAATAGCATAACATAGAACGCATAAACTGTATCGAGACGACGCCCTCACTCGCCCCGCACCACCACGCCCGCCCGTGACGCCTCATTTCTTCTTTAAGACAGTCTTCTAAAGTCAGTCTTAAAGGTTTATTGCATTAATTTCATCTTATGCCACATCCCTTCCCTCGCTTCGAATCGAAAACAAAGAGAATGCCTAGAAATCGAGCAATCAATAAAGCTAAAAACTAATAATATAAACGACCTGTTGTATATAAATATACCTAAATTAATATGAAAAATAACTTAAGTATAAGAATACATATTAACGTCTGCAATAATCAAATAATTAACCAAGTTAAAGAACGCGAAAGTAAGTAACATTTTGGAAAAAAAAACTTTTTAAGTTAAATTTAAATTATCTCACATAAAAATCTTTTAAATCACAATGTGATCCCTATCGTATTTATCATATAATCTGTCGGAATATTGATGATGTGAAAGTCGCAAAGATTAAACAAGCGTTCATTTTAATAAAAGACTGTGAACGTGACTTTACACTTAATGTTCAATTTGCTGGCGAAGTTACAATAATTACGTTGTTGTGAATTATAAAAAAAATAATTACAAACAATGTTTGGTCCTTATAGACTAGTCTCATGCGGAATCGAAATCAAAATATTTTATGGTAACGAGAGAGTCGTAAAATGAATTTTAAGAGAAACCAATTTACTCCTGATGCTGTCTGAAACCAAATCCCGAGCAAATCGATATCCTCTTTACAAGCTATGCTCGATTCGAAATTTTCCATAGATTATTAATAAAATTGGCACATTAAAAAATAATCACAACTTAAACAGAACAAAAAATAAAATAAAATGGACCCAAGGTCCGTTGTTAATATTTATCTGTCTACTATTTTTCAGTACACCTTAATGTACTGCTTACCATGGGAAGAGATGTCGCGGGCGGTATCGGGAAGTGTTTCAAATAATACTACAAGATATCCTTCGGGAGTGAGGGCCACGTCGCTCGGGCGGTCCTTGTCGTCGAGGCCGGGGCTCTTAAGATCAACGGCCC
>DWPZ01000011.1:0-11676 GCA_018252115.1 Milanion marciana | reverse complement strand
GCAATCAGGGGGTTGCCCGCGGACACTGCGCCGCAGGAGATAGAAGGAGAACTCCGCACTCTGGGTTACGTCCCTGAGTATGTGCGTGCTATTCGGGCCCGCAAGGGCAGGCCCGGCTGCATATTCCTGGCCATACTAAAGCGGACGGAAAACCTGACCCCGGGCATATATTCAGTCAACGAACTGATTTGTATGCCCGGCGTTAAAATTGAAGCCTGGCGGGGCAAAAAAGGACCAGCGCAGTGCCATCGCTGCCAACAGTTCCGCCACAGTTCGCACAACTGCCATAGGCCTCAGGCGTGTGTGCGTTGTGGTGAAAGCCATGCCGCACACCTATGCCAGCGCCCTAGGGAGGAACCGGCAACTTGTGCGAACTGCGGGGGGCCACACCCTGCAAACCACACGGCGTGTCCTGTTTTCAGGCGCGAGGCCCGCAACAAGCGCGCGGGCACAGTGGCCCTGTCGACGAAAGTCGGCAGAACAAAAAGGACGCCATCGGCTGGCCCTACGCAGCCACAAGTCCATGAGGAGCAGCAAGAGGGCTCGCTCATGGCTGTGGCTAACGACCCGCCGGCTCGCGGAGCCTCCAAAAGGAGTCGAAGGAGCAAAAAGAAGAAGTCGAAGAGCGGGAAAGGCAAGGCAGGACCTGCCCCCACCGCCGCGACTACCGCCAAGGATTCCTCTGCATCCCATCAAACCGGAGCAGAACCAGCAAGGAAAGTTGCTAAGGCGACGGCACCCGTCCCGGCAGATGACGTCAACGCAGCCATGATAGCGCTGCTGATGTCTATCCTAAGGGACGTGACTACGGCGGTCTCAGAAGGCCGTAGCCCCCTGCCGATCGTCCTCGACGGCTTGACTAAGATCATGGGCCTTTATGGACCCTAAGCCGTTGAGAATTGTATTTTGGAACGCCCGTGGCCTTAGGCGGAAGGCCACACTCTTTCGGCTCCTCCTGCGGGAACAAAACGTAGATATAGCATTAGTATGCGAGACTCTGCTGTCCCCGACGGAGCAAATTAACTTTCCGGGGTATCATATCTACCGCCAAGACGAAAGGTCAGACTCAGGCATTACTTACAGAGGTCTGGTAGTGCTGGTTAGAAGATCTATCGTCCATCAGCCCTTGCCTACTCAACATCTGGCAAGCATGTACGCCTTAGGCATAGAGGCGTGCATAGAGAGCTCTCCCATCCGGCTGTTTGCAGTTTATAGACCGCCAGGCAACACGCTGTCGCTATCGGAAGTTCATGCCCTGCTGGACTCTCCGAATGCGACGGTCGCTGCTGGGGACTGGAACTGCAAACACCCGGGTTGGAATAGTATGACCACCTGCTCCAATGGAGATAGACTCTTCCACGACGCCGAGAGACGCGGTTACGACGTCAGTGGGCCGGACTCTCCCACCCACTTTCCCGACCAGCTGAGGTACAGGCCGGATGTCATTGACATCGCCGTACATCGCGGGCTCCACTCCCACCCTCTGATAGAGTCTCTGCAGGACATGATGGGGTCGGACCATGTCCCCGTCCTGCTCGTCTTGGCAAATAGAGCAGCCAGAGTCTCGCCACCCAAACCACGCAAGAAGATTGAATGGTTAAAATTCCAGAACCATTTAGAGATCACCACTCCAACCAGACCTATCATTTCCGCGACGGATGTTGACCAGTTGGCGGATGACATCATTGCCAGCGTGAAGGATGCCCTTTGTACTTCTACTACAACAAGCGCGGGGGGTGGGAGGCTACCACCTCTCCCCCATTACATCGCGAAGCTCATTGAGAGCAAAAGGCGCATCCGGAAACGCTGGCAACAGGTCAGATGTCCCCAACTGAAGTTGCAGCTCAACCAACTCGCGGAGAAGATTAGGTCTGAACTGGAGTCCCATGCTGCTGAGAGCTGGGGGAACACGCTAGACACCGCCAGTGACGACTGGCCGGCTATCCACCGGCTATGTCGACTGTTCAAGAACACCCCAGCTCCAGTACGCCCGCTCCTACATGGGGACGGCGCGCCTAGGTACCGGGCAGAAGATCGAGCAGAGATCTTCGCCGAACATTTAGAACGCCAATTTCAGCCTAACCCGACAGACGAGGCAGAACACGTAGAGTCCATCAGCGAACACGTACGAGCATACCTCGCCGCGCCCATAGCTTTTGAGGAAGACCCAGTTGTTTTTTCCCCTAGCATGGTACAACGCGCGATCGACAGACTGAAAGCCAGGAAGGCGCCCGGCGCAGATGGCATTACGAACACGGCGCTCCGACACTTACCGAGGAGGACTGTCGGAGCCGTTACACGCCTGTTCAATGGCATCCTGCGTACGGGCGCCTTCCCGCGCTCATGGAAAACCGGCCACGTTATTATGTTGCCAAAGCAGGGGAAAAACATACTGAAGCCTGGAAGCTATAGGCCCATTACGCTGCTCGCCACGCTGTCTAAGGTTTTCGAGTCACTGCTGCTTAGACAGCTCACAAAGCATTTTCTGCCCCGTCCCGAGCAGTTCGGGTTCAGAGCTGAACACAGCACCACCCTCCAGCTGTCCAGGGTTATACACCACATCACCACGGCCCTCAATAAGAAGGAGCGGGTATGTGCGGTGTTTCTGGACATGGAGAAGGCGTTCGACCGTGTGTGGCACGACGGACTGCTATACAAGCTATCGCAGACGTCAGTACCTAGACGCATCGTCAAGGTGATCTCCAGCTTCTTGCAGGATAGGAGTTTCAGGGTAGTGGTGGACGGCGCTTTATCATCAGAGCGCCGAATAGCGGCTGGCGTCCCACAAGGAAGCTGTCTGTCCCCGGCGTGCTATTCCTGCTTCACCGACGACATCCCTGCCCCAGACGATACGCTGCTCGCGCTGTACGCAGACGATGCAGCGTATGTCTGCAAGTCACTATCATCCGTACACGTTGCCAGTAAAATGCAGCGTGTCCTTAATTTACTACCAGACTGGCTCGCAAAGTGGCGTTTGTCGGTGAATGTAGGAAAGACACAAGCCATGAGGATAGGGGGCTTCACCAAAAAAGACCCTACTCTGAAATTATTAGGACAAGATCTACCCTGGGCCCCTCAGGCTAAATACCTGGGGGTAATCATAGACCAGCGGCTGTCGATGAGGCAACACGTTGACACGACAGTCGCGCAGGCCAAGGCAGCAGCTGCTGTACTGCGTCCAGTTCTCTCCTCCAGACTCCCTCTGAATGTCAGAGTTACGGTCTATAAGACCTACATAAGACCTCGCCTCACGTACGCGGCACCCGCCTGGTACGCGCTCACGACTGAAAGGTCTCGCAGGAAACTGCGGACCGTTCAGTCTGTGGTGTTGCGTCGACTGGTGGGGAACCCGCGATACGTGAAGAACTCCGTCATCCAGAGGGATCTCGGAATGGAGAGCCTGGACGAGTTTGTACACCGTCTGGCAGAGAGGATGTTTGCGCGCATAGACCTGACGCGCACCCCTCACCTGGCCAACCTGGCGCCCCTCCACGCGCGCCCTCCGGACAGGTATAGATTCCCGAGGGACATCCTCGTCACTACCAACAAAGACGACAACGCCAGGACTCTGTCCTCCCCCTCCCTTCCTGTTGATCAGTAATTAAAATTAAAAAAAAAAAAAAAAAATATATATATATGACAAACAAGCCCCTCAGGCATAGCCACTCTGGCTACAGTGATTAAATATATATAGTAAAAGAAAAAAAAAAAAATAATAAAATAAAAAAAATAAAAAAAATAACTGATCATCCCCCCACTTCCCTTCATGGACGAAGAGAAGCAGATGACCACAAAGGGTCCACACGGACCCCATCACAATGACCAGCCCGTATTCACGGGTTGCGGCAGCACCCACATTAAGGGGGCACACGCCCCGAAGATGTCACCCTGCCCCCCCTGCGGGGGGGCAAGATGAAATCCCGCGTCGCACGACACATTTTATTACTGTACTCGTACCTTAGTTGTTACTCTGCCCGATTGCCTATTGTAATACCTACGTTTGTAATATAGGGATATATTTTATATACTGTAATCATCTGTACCGAAAGTTGAGGTTATAAATATAATAAATACGTTAATTAAGTGTTGAAGTTAATATCAGAAGTGGTCCGGACCAGCAAAACGGTAACATGGGTAAGCGCAGCAAGCGTAAATATTCAAGGAGGACTCGATCGACGTCAAGTTCAACATCGTCGTCATCAAGCACAAGCGCAAAGACACCATCGCCTCGTGTACGGAAAAGTAAAAAGGTATCACGTAAAGCTGATACCAAAACCGTGAGTACCTGCTCCATTACTTTGAATAGCCTGATCCCAGAGTTTGACCCGCTTAAGGATAATGTTAACTCGTGGCTTAATGTTATACAATCTTATGCTCATACATTTTCTTGGACCGACGATAGCATCCGTTTTCAAGCGTTAAATAAGTTAAAAGGATCCGCTAAAACTTGGTATGACTCTTTATTGCGCACTGATAACCAGTGGCCATCATGGAATTGGAATATCTGGAAAAAGAAGATAGCTAATAGTTTTCAAATTCGTCGAAATATGTTTGAACTTTTGAAAGACATTATTGAGAAGAAACCCACTGAAAACCAGTCCCTTTATGAGTTTTACTTTGAACAAAAAAGTAAAATAGACCTTTTGGCATTAAATTTTTCGGATCAAGATATAATCTCAATAATATTAGGAAACATTGGGGATAGTACTATAAGCGCATCTATAGAAGCTTGTACTTTTACAACGTGTGAGGGCTTGGCTGGTTTTCTTCATAGTCGTATATATAAATCGAAAACTAAATCAAGCAATAACAGTATGCTAGGTCACCAAAATAAAACGACAAATCAGACTACATCTCCGTCGACATATATTGGTACTATGACCTATAGTCAACCCAGTTCCAGTGGGGTCGGAGTAGATTACGGGCAGTCGCAGTATCGCAAACCCATAAAGTGTTTCTCATGCGGCGGCAACCATAAACGAAACCAATGCGAAATGAAATGCGTTTATTGTGGTAAAAGAGGTCATACAGAAGTCGTGTGTTTTCAAAAGAAAAACAAAGTAAAACCTGAAACACAAGACATTAAATTTGTTTCGTCATCTACCTCCAAAAATAGATTCATAAAGCGGGTAGTTATAAACAATTTTGCTCATGACGCTTTTATTGACACCGGTAGCAGTTGCTCGTTGATTTCCGATTCTTTGGTACAAAGTTACAGTTTGCAGAGCGTCTTGCTAAAAACTCCAGTAATTTTACAAGGATTTTCGAAACAAAATTCGAAAACTGTAACACATTTAGTCACAGTAAATTTACAAATTGATTCGATTTTATTACACGATATTGATATATACATAATAGATGATTTAGTTGGATGTGATATTTTGATAGGACGCAATGTAACTGAGCGTTCTGATTTAAAATACTCTCGAATAGGTAACTTGCTTAAATTTGATTACGCAAATTCACATATAGATTTTTGTCACAATATTGATGAATTAGATTTTGACACAGACTCTCACCTCGAGCAATTGATAAGCTTATTTCAGCACTACAGAGACTGCATAGCATCTTCTATCAGGGAACTAGGAAAAGTAAATAATCATGAAATGAATATAAGTTTAACCACGTCTCAACCTATACAATGTAGACCTTATAGGGCTTCTGGAACAGATAGGAAGATTATTCGCGAAATAATAGATGAACTTATTCAAAATAACATAATTCGGGAAAGTAAATCTGCCTACGCTAGTCCTGCAGTACTCGTAAATAAAAAAAACGGGGAGAAACGTCTTTGTATTGACTATAGATTGCTAAATAAAATTACTGTCAAAAATAAATACCCAATGCCACGCATTGAGGATCTCATAGATAGGCTTCAAGGTTACAAATGCTTTACTAGTCTAGACCTTAAAAGTGGATATTATCAGATAGGTATGGATACAGAATCAATCGATAAAACCGCATTCATCACTGAGGATGGACACTACGAATTTATGAGACTCCCTTTTGGCTTGGTTAACGCCCCTTCTTGCTTTCAACAGATGATGAATAAAGTGCTTGGAAATCTGCGATTTGATAGAGTGATTCTGTATCTTGATGATGTGTACTTAGTAACAGACACAATAGAGGAAAATTTAAATTTACTAGAAGAAGTATTAAAAATATTTAGAGACAACGGTCTGACGCTAAATCTAAAAAAATGTCATTTCTTTAAAAGTGAAATTGATTTTCTTGGTTTTAAAATAAAAGCGAATACTGTAATGCCAAATGAGTCAAAATTAGAAGCGGTTAAAAATTTTCCTGTCCCTAAAACGGTACATCAACTTAGACAATTTCTTGGATTAATTAGCTATTTTAGAAAATTTATCAGAGATTGTGCACTTTTATCTAGTCCTCTTACGAAACTGTTAAGGAAAGATACCCCATGGAGTTGGGACTCTACTCATATGCAAGCATTTCAAAATTTAAAAATGAAATTAACTTCTGATAGTGTCTTATCAATTTTCGATCCTAATAAAGACACTATCTTATATACAGACGCATCTAGGGATGGTATTGCAGGCATTCTTATGCAAATTAGTGATGAAGGTGAGAAACCTGTCCATTTTTATAGTAGGCAAACAACTGACGATGAAAAAAAATACCACTCCTTCGAATTAGAACTTTTGGCTATTATTAGTTCGTTACAAAAATTTAGGTTGTATTTGTTAGGGTTAGAATTTAAAATCGTTACTGACTGTAATGCCGTTCGTTTTGCCTTAACTAAAAAAGATATTATACCAAGAATCGCTCGGTGGGTACTCTCAACACAGGAATTTTCGTATAGCATAATTCATAGGGAAGGACATCGTATGCAACATGTAGACGCTCTTAGTAGAAATCCTATACAGTCTGGGGAAATATCTGAAGCCGAACTAGTTTTATCAATAACTGAGGCAGACTGGTTACTTTCTGTACAGCTGCAAGATACTAACATAATAAATATAAAAACAATTTTGGAATCAGGCGAGGCCGAACAAAATAAAGACATTTTTAATAATTACGAATTACTTGGCTATAAAGTTTACAGAAGAACAAGTCGAGGTCGTCGATGGGTAGTTCCAAAAAAATGCATATGGCAAATTTTAAAGTGCAATCATGACGACTTGGGTCATTTCTCTGTAGATAAAACCGTTGAACGTATACAAAGTCTATACTGGTTTCCTCGAATGCGTCAAATTGTAAAGAAATATATAAAAAACTGTCTTAATTGTATATATTTTAAAAATAAAGGTGGATCAAAAGAAGGTGAATTGTACCCCTTGCCAAAGTATGCGCAACCATTCCACACCCTTCACATTGATCATTTAGGCCCATTTATTCAAACTATAAATAAAAATAGGTATATTTTAGTGATAGTAGACGCTTTTACTAAATTCGTTTTTCTTTCCGCGGTCCGTTCGACGAATGCGTGTGGTGTCATAAAAGAGCTAGAACATATTTTAAAGATTTTTGGTAATCCTAAAAGAATTGTATCCGATGCTGGGTCATGTTTTACGTCGAACGATTTTACTGAATACTGTATGAATAAAAATATCCGCTTGCATACTATAGCCACAGGTATGCCACGTTCTAATGGTCAAGTAGAACGTTTTAATAAAACAATATTAGAGTCGATGAGAACATTAGGGGCAGAAACCGAGGATAACGCATGGGACAAATTTTTGAAAAATCTACAACAAGGTTTAAACAGCACCATTCACAAAACTATAAAAGCTGTTCCAAGCGAGGTATTTTTCGGATATAGGTTAAAGTCTGACAGCGATAGTCTAGCCCCAAACGTAGAAAATGATAAACAAGTCGACGTCACGATGTTGCGTAAGTGGGTGGATGAAAATATAAAGAGCAGTGCAAAGAGACAAAAGGAGAGATTTGATAGCACCCGGACGAAAGCTAAAATTTATGGTGAAGGAGATCTAGTCTTAATTAAAATTATAAGCCAAAATAACGACGGAAAAAGTAAGAAGCTATTACCAGTATTCAAAGGTCCATTCCAAATAACTAAAGTTCTGGGTAATGATAGGTATGAGGTATCGGATTTGCGGGGATGTGAAAGGAGTAATAGAATGTATACGGGCACGGCAGCGGCTGAAAACATGAAACCGTGGATTAAAATTGATGACTGGGAATAAATAAATTATTCAGTATATGAGGTTCCCGTGTTGGCAAGGTAAAAGATCTCCTTGTCTATATACATTTTAGAGTCAAAATAAAATGCAAAAACAGATATCCTTATATCATTGAGTGTGTAATAAAATTGTTACGCGAAAATCCTACATTTAGCTTCATAATACCTATAAATGTTGTACGTCGCGATACAAAGATCACAGTCTAATTTAAATGTATATAATTTGATTGGGACGAATTTGGTACACTAAAGCGAGATAAAAGCGCTTAGTGGCAAATGGTCCATAGAGGTAAGACGAATCTGGAACACTTAAGGGGGATAACACCCGAGAAGTGCAGACGGTCTTATCAGCAAATATACATATATATGAGATTTTAGCTTGTGATGTTTGCATCAATTATACGTTGGTGGTTTACGAATGAAGGTGAATATATACATATATGTAACTTGCAATTAAAATGTATGTTTCAGCATTTTATTTAGACTCGTGTGGTGCCTGGGGCAGGCACCGTGCAGCATGGCCGTGTTGGCAATCGACTATTTGAACGACGACACCGCCATCTATGTACCTGAAGAGACAACTCTAGCGGCACCACGCACCTACTGCTTCCATCTACCGGAGGAATTGAGCAACATGTTCGTTTAGGTTAAGAGTAGGGATAGAAGGGCCCTATAAAACCAAGCGACGCACTTAGCACGACACATTTTATTACTGTACTCGTATCTTAGTTGTTACTCTGCCCGATTGCCTATTGAAATACCTACGTTTGTAATATAAGAATATATTTTATATATTGTAATCATTAGTACCGAAAGTTGAGGTTATAAATATAATAAATACGTTAACTAAAAGTGTTGAAGTTAATACGGATAAACGTACATATTGAAACACATAGATTTAATACATAATAATAATTAACAAATCACTTTGATTGCTAGAACCCTTCGTCAAGTTCAAAACGTTCTCGAAATTATCGTTTTCGAAATGAATTTATGAATAAGTACGCCGTTTTCATGGCCGCAGATTATTTATTATATTGGTCATAGTGTCTGTAAAATATTTGAGATTAATATTTGTTACTGTAAGACTTATTGTATCCTTATTCCACAAGCTTTTTCGATGTGATTTTAATTTGACGACCCCTAATGCGCAGTGGTTCCACTTGAAGGGTCCTGGGTGCGATTCCCAGCAAAGCATACATTTGAATGATGAATATGGATTTGTGTTACTGGTTTGGGAGATTGTGTTATTGTCGTTGTGTGTCCACGGCACCCACGATACAGGGAATCCTACTGTGGGTCTGTGAGTGTTAATTCTTAATAATGTATTAGAAGATATTTACCACTTATTGTCAATTATTTTAGTGTAAAATAGCCACATATAATTGCCCATACACTGTACCATATACAACTAAAGGCTATGTTTAGAAATACACAATTATTTTAGCATCAAATCAAATCAATACAGCTATTATCGAAATAATGCTTATATCGTCGGGCATAACATTTAGATTTTATTTAAAATTACATAACATCATATAAATTGACAGGCCGATAAGTAAGATGAACCGGTAAAATTAATTTTATATTAAAAATTACTCTCATGGTAATTTTGGAGGTTGCTACTAAGGACGCGTTAGCAAAATTATTTCGTACTTATTTCTACAAATCGCCTCTTTACAAGAACGTAATATTTTATAATTCACTAGGTACTTTATAGGAAAGCAATTTCAAACATTTAACCCTTGATAAATTCTAAAATATTGATAATTTTACTGTTAAAAAACAATTAAATTGTTGCTGTATTACGTGATTTCTGAAAATAAGCAAAAAATAATAAAAATCAAATAATAACAAAAATACTTTTAATGAGATGTCACGTTGTTCTTGTAAAGAGGCGAAATATTAATAAATGTAATTAACGTACGTTCATATTTACGTAAACTACGTTTAACTAAGTTTTTAAGCATTAATTTTTAAAAACAAAACTTAATTTGGGCATTTATTTTACGCCAAACCCATTTTCCCATCATGGTGATCTTGATCCTAACAGAAATTACACTGGTATAATAGTTATAATATAATAAGTTAAGCTAATAAGTTACTATCATCACAATTTGTCGACCCCCGTGGCGTAGTGGTTAACACGCTGGCTCGCTACGTGAAGGGTCCAGGGTTCGATAACCAGCAGTGCAGAAATTTGAATGATTTCTGTTACTGGTCTGGGTGCTTATGTTACTGTCTTTGTATGTGTCCACGGCACCCACGATGCAGGATACTACTATCCTACTGTGGGGCTGTGAGTGTAATTCGTTTTAATTGCCAAAGACAGAATCGATAACCAACAAACTTAAAAATATACTTTTGCTTTGTTTTATTTACATTTCTTATTGTGAATACATACTAATCTGCCAGTCTTTTATCAATACTAGACTGAAAAACGAGCACAATAACTCTGACTGACTCATGAATATAACGATTCGAATTTCGAAATTTGATTTGCCATTGTCGTCGCATTGCGCTATTGTGAATCTTACAAATTAGACCGTTTGCAGTCAAGCTGTACACTTTTGAGAATGTTGTTAACGCGAAATGTAAAATGAGTTTCACAATCCCTATTCACTCTTCCTGTTATCCGATTACAATGTAGGTACTGATGGGCTGAACATCAGTTTTCATTACGTATTAAATTCAGACAATCTACTTGAGTATCTACAGGTATCTATAGATATAAATGAATTAAGGATAATGGAAATTAATTCTTATGCCACATTACATAGCCTACTTTAAGCTCCTGAGGCTTAGATTGTGGACACTAGGGAAAAGAAAGACGGTATTCGAGCCTGGAAATTCGAATCTTTGGATCTTGAAAAAATGATCACAGACTAGACCTAGAACTTCTTACAAAACAACCCCACGAATCTTACTATAATATAAAAGCAACATTTGATATTATCCGAAAAATATTAAATTGGATTGGATTGGATTGGCCACTGCAGGCTGGGTCTTTCCTCGTGTCTGAGAAAGCCTAGCGCATACTCCACCACGCTGATTCAATGCGGATTGGTGAAGGAAAAATACACAATAGTAAAAAAGTTACTTGATTATTGCTTGATCCTATTAATTGCTAAGAATAAAAATTGTTAAACAAGAATTAAACGTTTAATAAAAATAATTTCATGTAACGTTTTTTTAATATTTTATAATCTGATACATTTGATTATGATACATTTGATTATGCAATAATGTACACAACATAAATAATTAGTTACACTGTGATATTATATTTATGTCAGACTCTGTCTTTAATTAATTTATTGACGATTTCTTTTCTTTTTAAGCCGTATTAACGAAACTAATTAGAAAGTTTTTTATATTACTTTTAATTATAATTTATTCATCTATTTACTACAATTATTTAGAAAGCATATAGGAAGAAAAAAATGAAAATTAACGTGAGTAAGACATAGGTAATGGTGGTAGAAAGAGAGAAAGATGTTACAGAATAT
>DWPZ01000010.1:0-12117 GCA_018252115.1 Milanion marciana | reverse complement strand
TACTGCCGCTCGTCACTAGATGGCGTTGTTCAATCGGCTAAACCGCGGTGATAATGTACCTCTCGGGAAGTATATAGGCTATTTTAGAATAAAATTTTTTGTGTTCGCTTGACGCATTGTTTTATTGCTCATTGCCTTCTTGGATACTGGTACATATTTTTTGGGCCTTACGAGTCGGATTTAAGACCTTAGTGCCATTTGGTCCCAGTCCAATTTTTGTATATAACGGCACGGAAACCAGAGGCGGATTGTCACTGAAGTGCTGGAGTGTTGCTCGTTCGGAGCAAGCTCAGGTGCAAGGAGCTGAAGGTGCCTGACGAGGAGCCTAGGACCGTTCCGGCAGGGGGCCACTAGGAGGTGGCAGTGCTGGTGTATTCAGAGGAGGAGGAGCATAAGGTGTAAAATTCGCCGATGTGGTTTGGCGAACATCAGGAAGTGAAGTGAACAAGGAGGTTTGTCTTGGCGGCAATTATCGTGAGTAAACTTTGAATATTATAGTGCTGTGCTCAGTTAATTTTGAACTTTGAACTTTTCGTTAAACATTTGCAAATTTTCAGTGGTGTTGCATTTAATAGAGCTAATTGAACTTGTAATATATTCAACTGTTAAAATACTTGTTAAATCTTGGTCAATTCTTGGAACTTAGAATATTTAATTTAAAAATACTTAGAAAAATTCATTAAATTCTTTGTACTTAGAAAATTTGTGTTAAATTTGTTAAGACGGGGAATCCATGCCCAATTTGCTATTGATACAAATAAAAACACTTGTAAAATTTTAGTAAATTTTGGACTTAGAATATTTGTGTTAAGTTTGTTAAGACGGGGAATCCATGTCCAATTTTCTATCATTTTAAATTGGTACAAAGACTTGTAAAATTTTCGTTGATATTGTGGATTGTGAACAGTTGCATTAATCATCTTATTTTAATTGTACTCATTCCTTATTAAATTTAAACACACTTGTTATACAAATATGGAAGCATTTATTAAGGTTCAGTTTGAGAACAAAAAATTAATTGAGAAAGGTAAAACTAATTATAAAAAATCGCCAAAGGAAAGACTTACACAAGTTTATATTGAAACGCGACTAGAGTCACTCGAAGACCGTTGGCAAGATTTTGTAAATACACATAAGAAGATTATCGAATTAGCAACTGATGATGATTTAAAAAAATCATATTTTGTTAAAGAGATTTATGACCAAACAGAAGATATTTATTTAACATATAAGACAGAGTTAAAGGAGCAGATTCGTGGCAGCACACCTGTAAGTAGAGAAAGTAAACAGTCTAAATCAAGTGATTCTAACGTGAAGTTACCGAAAATTTCTTTGCCTATTTTTTCGGGACAGTACACAGAGTGGACCTCGTTTCGCGATTTGTTTCTGTCACTTATAGATAAAAATGATACATTAGACGACGTTCAGAAACTACATTATTTAAAGGGTCATTTATCAGGTGAAGCTGAGCAATTATTGCGCCACACTCCTGTAACTGCGTCAAATTATAAAGAATGTTGGTCAATTTTAACTAAGCGTTACAATAATAAACGTTTTTTGTCTAATTGTATGTTAAAACGATTTTTCGATCAAACAAATATTACTAAAGAATCTTCAACTGCAATTAAAACCCTTTTAGATACAACTGTAGATTGCCTTCATGGTTTGCGCACACTTAATATTAATGTTAGCTCTTGGGATACCATTGTAATTTTTATTGTAAGTGCTAAATTAGATTTTGAGTCTCGAAAGCTATGGGAAGCGCAAATTAGCTCAGTGGATGAACTACCCACCTTCGACGACTTCAAACAATTTTTAGATTCGAGGTTTAGGTCACTGGAGTATTTAGATACTAAGTCTGTAAAATCTAACATCACTCGGAATAATGCTAAATCATTTCATATAACTTCTGAAACGTGTGTATTATGTTCTGGTGATCATAAATTGTGTCATTGTAAAGAATTTGCAAAAAAAGACACCGACTCTCGTCGTGAATTTGCTCGCGTTAGTAAAATTTGTTTTAATTGCCTTGCAAAAAACCACAACGTTTACACTTGCCGTCAAGCAACTAAATGTCATTTATGTAAAAAAAAGCATCATACACTACTTCACCCAAAGTATGTAAATACTGCTGCAACAGTTAATATAGCTACAGACACTAATACTGTAGTTGCAGCAGCTGTCGCGTCACTCAATCAAAGTGAACTCAGCAGTAGTGTGTGTTGTTTTGCAGATGTTCACAACCACGGACTGTTAGCCACAGCCTTGGTCAACGCTGAGTCAAAGACTGGATCTGCTATTGCTTTAAGAGCTCTGATGGATCAGGGTTCTCAGGTCTCTTTTATTACAGAGTCCGCAGTTCAGTTGCTCGGCTTAAAGAAAACATCCACTCACACTGACATTATTCGACTAGGCGATGATGAGGGTACTGCTATACCCTCAAAGTGGATAGTTAGTTTTAATATACAATCACGCCTAGATCCCAATTTTGTTTTACCAGTCAGTGCTTATGTTTTAAACAGACTCACGTCACATCTTCCTGAAAGGAAGATTGTTCAGGTACTACCATCATCGTTTTCTTCTTTAGAATTAGCTGATCCATCTTTCGGTACTCCTAGTAAAATTGACTTACTATTAAGCACGCGAGTAGTTGCCGAGGTTCTTCAAGAGGGTTTGGTCAAAGGTCCTCAAGGCACACCGATCGCTCAAAAAACCAAGTTAGGATGGATTTTATCTGGTAATATTAACAAAACGATGACGAAGCCAGTATGTTACAGTGTAGTTGCGCACACAGATATTAACGAGCTCTTGAGAAAGTTTTGGGAGCTAGAGTCCGACGAGTCTTCTGCACGCCAGGTCATAATGACCGAAGAGGAGCAGAAATGTGAAGACCTGTACTCTAACTCAACCACACGTGATGCAACGGGCCGATATGTTGTAAGATTGCCGTTTAAATCCGATGACCCACAGTGTAAATACAGTAAGTCAGAGGAGATAGCTCGTAAACGGTTTCACATGCTGGAAAGGAAGTTTAATAGACAACCTGAACTAGGAATGCAGTACAAGTCTGTCATTCAAGAGTATCTGCAACTGGGACATGCTGAGGTCGTGCCCCAGTCGGAAATAGAGAAGACTGCAGTATATCTGCCGCATCACGCTGTGGTACGTGAAGACAAAACTACCACTAAGGTCAGGGTTGTCTTCGATGCTTCTTGTTCGGGATGCAATGGAGTATCGTTGAATGATAATTTGATGGTAGGCCCCACCTTACAACCCGATTTACGTCAGACCATCATGCGGTGGCGTTGCCATCCAATATGTTTGATTGCAGACGTTGTCAAGATGTACCGACAGGTAAAGGTGTCTAACGAAGATGTTGATTATCAACGTATCTTGTGGCGCGAGAATCCAAACACTGATTTGCAGCATTTGCGGTTATTGCGTGTCACTTTTGGTACGTCTTCAGCTCCATACCTGGCGGTACGTACTCTCCAACAGTTGGTATACGACGAAGGAAAAGATTTCCCTTTAGTAGCACAACGAGTATTAAGAGATTTCTACGTCGACGACTTTCTCTCAGGTTGTGAATCGGTTGATGAAGGCGAGCAGATCTATCACGAGATGAATGAGTTGCTGGGTCGTGGATGTTTCCAGCTTCAGAAGTGGTCCAGCAATGATAACGAACTTTTAACTCGCATACAAAAATCAAAATTAAACGGTGATCAAATGCTTCACTTTGATATAGACTCTTCTATGAAAATTTTAGGATTAACGTGGAACCGAAATTCAGACGAATTTCAATACTCTGTTAATCTTCCTACACTGGAAACACCCGTGACCAAGCGAAGAGTCATCTCTGATATCGCACGTCTTTTCGATCCTCTTGGTTGGATTGCACCGGTAATCATAACAGCCAAGGTGTTCATCCAACGCCTTTGGCTATCAGGTATTGAGTGGGATGATGAATTACCTGATCTCCTGTTAAAAGATTGGATAGATTATAGAAGCAACCTCCATAATCTCCAGAACTTTCATCTACCAAGGTGGATTCATACGACGAGTCGTCAAGACAAAAGTCTTGAACTCCAGGGATTTTGCGATGCCTCCGTCGATGCATATTCAGCTGTGGTGTATACTCGATCTATTGACTCCAATGGTTATGTTCATGTCAGTCTAGTCGCATCAAGAACTAAAGTGGCTCCCGTCAAACAGGTTTCTATACCTCGTTTGGAATTGTGTGGCGCTGTGCTGCTTTCAAAGCTTCTGTCGGAAGTTTCAGACACTTTAGGAATTGCAGAAGATAATGTGCACGCTTGGACTGACTCCTCAGTGGTACTCGCTTGGTTGAGCAGCCACCCCAGTCGTTGGAAAACCTTTATAGGAAATCGAGTGTCGGAAATTCTTACGGTCATGAATAATAATCAATGGTCACATGTCCAGTCAAGAGAAAACCCAGCTGATAGCGCTTCACGCGGAGTAAACCCACGTGACTTCGAAAACCTTAATTTATGGGTATCTGGCCCTAGGTGGCTCAAAAATGATGTGATTGACTATGGTAAAGGTGCTGTGGTCGATACTAGTTTAGAAGAAAGAAAATCTAACGTTGTGTGTAATTTAGTAACAGAACAGGAAGAAAGAGATTATTTCATTATACGATTTTCAACTTTGCGTAAATTAGTTAGAGTAACTGCTTACTGTAGAAGATTTTTAAAACTTAAAGATAAACCTAAATTTACAGAAAAATTATCAGTTGTTGAATTAAATGAAGCATTATTAACTTGTATCAGGAAATGTCAGTCAGTATGTTTTGGAGAAGAAATAAAGAGTTTAAAGAGTACAGGGAAAAACGATAAAAGGAGTAAAATCGCTTCCTTATGTCCTTATTTGGATGACGATAATGTTTTGCGAGTTGGTGGTAGACTACATCGGGCAAACATTCATGAGGACATGAAACACCCTATTATTATTCCTCACAAGTCACACCTCACTATGTTGTTGATATCAGATGCTCATGAACGCACTTTGCACGGCGGTCCACAATTGGTATTGAATTATTTAAGATCCAGGTATTGGATTATTCATTCAAAAAGTGTTGTTCGGCAATATATACACAAGTGTGTGACTTGTACGCGTTACTCAGCTCGACCCAAGCAACCAATGATGGGACAGTTGCCAGCTCCAAGGGTCAATGCTAGCCGACCTTTCAGTCAAAGTGGTGTGGACTACGCAGGTCCAATTAACATTAGACCTACAAAGGGTCGAGGTTATCACTCTACCAAGGGATATATATGCTTGTTTGTGTGTATGGCCACTCGAGCCATCCACTTAGAACTGGTAAGCGATATGACATCGCAAGCATTCATATCCGCTTTCAAGCGTTTCACATCTAGAAGAGGCCAGTGTTATGACTTGTGGAGTGACAATGGCACTACCTTTGTAGGAGCCAATAAAGATTTGAAGAATCTATTGCAATTGGAAAGGTCGGGTGTAGCCACTGACATCGCCGATTGGCTGGCAACCAATGGCACTAGATGGCACTTTATTCCACCTCGCGCTCCAAATTTTGGAGGGCTATGGGAGGCTGGCGTGAAGTCCACGAAGCACCACCTCAGACGTATAATTGGCACGAGTACCCTAACATTTGAAGAAATGACTACGGTTCTCGCGCAAATCGAGGCATGTCTGAATTCCAGGCCTCTCTCATCTGTTAGTTGTTATCCAGAAGATCGGTGTCCTTTAACTCCTGGCCATTTCCTCGTAGGAGAACCTTTGGTTCTACCTCCGGAAGCTAATTTTGAAAGTACAAACATAAGCACTCTGAAAAGATGGCATTTGACTCAACGTTTGACTCAGGACTTTTGGCGTAGATGGTCTCGTGAATATCTTGTCCAATTACATGATCGACATAAATGGTCACGCAATTCACCTGAACCTAACGTGGGTGATGTAGTGTTAATCATGGAGGATGATTTGCCTCCTGCAAGATGGCTTTACGGGCTTATTATTGAGAAACATTCGGGTTCTGACGATATCACGAGAGTCGTGTCTTTGCGTTGCAAAGGGTCGATAATAAAAAGACCGGTGTCCAAATTAATAATTTTACCGGTTACGAATTAATAATTCGATTTGTTGTTTTTTTATAGTTTTTAAATTGTTAATTGTTTTATTTAGTTGAATTAGTTTGTTTAGTTTACTGCTAGTCACACAGATTTTTTATGTATTCATTGTGTTGGTTAGCATTGATTTGTTAAAATTTATTTGTATACAGTCCATTAAATTTCGAAGCGCCCAGTTGTTTAAATGTTTTTATGGTGGGCGGTTGTTTAGCCTAATATCATTTCTGTGTTAAGTAATTGTTATGGACATTTTGTCCATGGTGGGCGGAATGTTCAATGTTAGTATAAGTTTACTGCCGCTCGTCACTAGATGGCGTTGTTCAATCGGCTAAACCGCGGTGATAATGTACCTCTCGGGAAGTATATAGTCTATTTTAGAATAAATTTTTTTGTGTTCGCTTGACGCATTGTTTTATTGCTCATTGCCTTCTTGGATACTGGTACACAAAATATAATACAAGAAAATTTCTTAGATGTAAGTTGAGTACAATTCGTTCCTTTGTACCTTCATTCGCAACTAGACAGATACGTCCCCGGAAAAGCACAGTACGTGTCGACGTCTGAAATCCATAATCAAATAGTGTTTACATGTTTTTGCGTTGTATTTGATATTGGATTGTCTATGTTGACTCGCCGAGGCCTGCGGTTCATATATAGCCTCTCACGGCTGGTCCCGCTCACACTCTTTCCAGAGTGTTCTCGCGAGAGACGACTCTAGTGTTAAGTTCACTTCACCTTCATCAGTTCATAGCCACTCCTGTGGCGGAACGTTTACCCGTTTACCCTCAGCATCGAGCAGACTCGACCAGCGGTAAGTGTTGCACGCTAATTATCCACGCACGCACTCGCCTACTTAGACCCGCACTCGGCTCGCGGTTCTATTAACATGTATGTCCTATCTTAGTCTTATGCCACAGTGTGAATTGTCCACAATTCACTGTAACATCCTGTGCACTATAAAATATTCCATTCGTTTGTATCATTTTGTAATGTCGAAGTCGGTACATCCGACTGATGTTAACCACGGCTTTATCTTAAAATATTTCATAACAGTTTAAGAATATCATACAGCTTAAATTTTAATACATTAAATTTTAATGTCCTACTTTAAATACAAAAATAATGTAGCATATAAATATTTATTTAAAATTAATGTACATACATATATTATTTACATAACAAGTATGATGGATTGCAAATTTATTTCAGCTCGCGAAGTAACCAAAACCCATACCGAGTTCAAAGTACCAACATGATAATAATGGCATACAAAAACGATAATAAGGCCATGCTAGCAGAGAGATCAATGCCAGCCGTGATGGTCATTATTGGTACCCGTACCTGTTAGGATAAGTAGGTTAAATGTCAATGATCTTACAAACGTGCACTAACAATCCTGTGCTGACACACTTAATATTTTTATGCTTTTTAAAACCCGTACCAAACTGGTATCCGTATAGAACTGTCAATGTGTTTGACAGCACTAAGATATCGAAATAAAAATACGTTCTTGTAGGCGTAAATATATTTATTTTTCTTTACGCACATTCCTGTATTTATACGTTTAGCTTTTAAATGTAGATATAATATAAAACAAAGACAGTATTACGAAACAATGCCTTCTTTGTGATAAATAGATCAACCAGTACCCATTGCATGGTTAAAAGAATGACGTATAAACAAAATTAGTAAGTGATAATATTTAAAAACTCTACGTAAACGATACGTAGAGTTTGAATTATTATCACCTTTGTACGCTTGCTGAAAAGATGAACATCCTAACAGAAAATTGACAGTGACCAATGCGCTATTTCAATCAATTTTAAGGGTGGTAGAGTCTGTCTCCGGCTCGCCCGCGTTGTTACCACCCTGCACCTGTTTCTGCCGTGAAGCAGCAGCAATGTTGCGTTTCGGTTTGAAGGGTGCAGTTTGCGGTTCACAGGACAAAGAGGTATTCCATCTTAAGCCTCTGGGGTACTACCTCTACCTCTATGACATAAAAGATTGTTCAACAGGCGTTCAGGTGGTAAATCACAAGCAAGCGCTGCAGTAATACTTATAATTTATTCTTACTTATAATTTATTCTTACTTATAATTTATTCTTACTTATAATTTATTACTTACAACAAAGCTTAGTTAGTTATAATATGAATATATTAATTAGTATTAACTATATCGATTTTGCATAATGATTTTTAAAAAGTATGAAATAAAAATCTAAATAAAACTCTTAAAAAAAATAATTCAAAATACCCTCGACTTAAAGAATCGATGAACTTCGACTCAATCTCTCGCAGAGTTTGACATATGAACAACAGAGTATCAGTTTTCATAGCACTAGTTATATATTTGGTTCTTGAAGATGTAATGAAGAAAATGTGGCAATAACATATTCAGTTCCCTAGTCATTAAATGAACATTTTACGTTGGTTATCGTCCTAGTTACATAAAAATTGTTGGTGTAACTAGAGGAAGTCGGGTTTTTTTTATCATTTTTCTATAATATTTTAACCGCGTTGGGTTTTCCAAATTTTGATAGATATCTACCATCATTAACCTTAATATATATAGTATAGGTATATTCACCTTAATATAGGGGCAGAAAGTCCTCAATAGTGGTCAAATTGTGCCATCCGGATATAAAGGTTTGTGTATACATATACACATATGTATATTTATAATCTCAGATCATAACTCCGAATGGATTATCAAACCCTCACTTTCAGTATTAGGATTAGTTGCTTACTATTAAACCGACTAACATTTGATTTCGATATAGGATAACCCTACTAGTTTCGGATTAAAACTCCGACCTTTTGACCCTCACTTACGACCTTAAGGTCTTTATGACTTTAAGATCCGATACTAGGCCACTATCTTGAAATCAGACGTGAGGTAAGACAGTTTTTTTTGTCATTGAGGTAGCAAACGGGCATGCAGGCCATCTGGTGTTAAATGGTCACTGCCGCCCATTGGACACTCCTTCAAACTCGCATAGGACTGGTGTCCCACACGAGGCTGTAAGAGGACGCGTTGCTACCCCTAAGGCCTAAGGTGGAATGCCTCTTTGTTCCGTAAACCGCAAACTGCACCCTTCAAACCGAAAGGCAACATTACTGCTGCTTCACGGCAGAAATAGGTGCAGACTCTACCACTTTTTTTGAAGCAATAAATCTTTTTTTTAATTCAACCTTTTTCTATGAAGACAGTAGGATGAAAAACACAAAAAACCCAGAAGTGTTATCAGCCCATTGAATTCTACCCTCAATATGTTCTCTGCAGCGGGAGAACAGAATGGAGCCTTTTAATAATTCACCTCTAGCGGAAAACCGCACCAGCTCCGCCTTTTTTAATTCAAATGCGGGCTTGAATTTTAATCATGTGCTTCATAGATTTTTTGTTCTGCTTTGATATGGAAATTAATTTTTATATTTTACTTCATATATGTGCTGTTAGATTAAATACTTCTGGTCGCAGGTTGATTACTATTAAACCGTCTTACCTCACGTTTGTTTTCAGGACAGCCCGACTAGTTTTGGACCTATTCGAGGCCCTTTATCATGAGTTCTCATCGGTCACAAGGTCGCGGTTAAGACTTTCAATCTGCCAGTGATCAACATGTTATCATGTGTACAGACACTCACGAATCGTTCAGTGATGATATATTTCATTTGCATACTACTGTAGTACAACTATAGTACCACTAAAGTAGTACTACTATTGTACTACTAGAGTTTTTGAAAGACTTGGTCCTCTCTAAGGGTAATCTATTGCAGACAAATTCAATTCAAAGTTCTTTTTTAAAACAACTACTTATCTTTCTTTATAATTCGTCTTTCTTCGTCAATAGCGTTAAATCTGTAGTATGTGTGGTGTCACTATTGCTGACAAAATGAGTAATAGTGTGATAAAAGATGGATGAAAATTGATAATTGATGTGGTTTGAAAAATAAAGGAATATGTTGAGATGGTTTCTGGATATGAAGAGAAATAGTGATCATCGACTGACAAAAAAGATTAACCGAGCAAATGTGAGTGGAAAAGTGATGGAATAGGGCTCCGAAGGAGAACCTATCATGACCGTGTCAATGTCTCTCAGAAGAACGATTCGTAAAGTCTACACATGATTACTATTAAACCTTCTTACATCACGTCATGACCTTGTGATCGGTGAGAGCTCATGATGAAGGGCGTCGAATGTGTCTGAAACTAGCCGGGCTGTCCCGAAAATAGACGTGAGGTAAGCCAGTTTAATGGTGAGAGCTCATGATTTAGGCCGTCGAATAGGTCCGAAACTAGTCGGGCTATCCCGAAAATAGACGTGAGGTAAGCTTAATAGTAATCATGTGTAATATTACCTAATAGTAATTTAAAAAACATAAGATAATTCCATCTATCTGTAGATCTAGTTTTTGCCAAAGGTGTAGCTCCTTAAAAGCTCCCCCATGCATATATGCAATATGAAAGAAGACATGTCATTGATGCTGCCCACTGACCTCATGTGGAGGAATGTTCACACATTGCTATTGTAACACTATATTTTCTTAAATTTTGAGTGTTGATTGGTAGCATTAAGGTATCAGTATTTATGTCCTACTAACATTGATAAAATGATAACATGGAAAAACATTTTAATATTTGATCTAGGCTACTAAACCATCTTGAATTTATTTGGGTTAGTGATAAATAAAAATGTTGTAGGCATAATCATGTAAAAACATCTGTTTATTTGTTTGTGTGTCTAATGGTGGTAGTCTGTCCCAGGTTCGCCCGCGTAGTTACCACCCTGCACCTATTTCTACCGTGTAGCTGCTGCAATGTTGTGTTTCGGTTTGAAGGGTGCAGTCTGCTGTTCACGGGACAAAAAGGCATTCAATCTTAAGCCTCAGGGGTAGCAACACACCCTCCTACTGTCTCGCGGGGGGCCACAAGTCCTATGCTTGTTTGAAGGAGGGTGTCCATGGGCGGCAGTGAACATATAACACCAGATGGCCTGCATGCCCGTTTTCTACCTCCAAGTCATAAAAAAAATATATATTCTCGCAGAGCGAAGTAATAGGCTCCATTATGCGAACCTGTAACATGTAGTGTTGTTTGACAATCACGGTCCTGTCTGCCTGTTTGTCGGACTCATTTATAAAGCGCATATGTAAACAAACAATGACGACAGTTTGGGAATGGTTCCTAGAGCGTCAGCAGCGCGAGGCGGTGGAGCTGCGGCGCTGTCTGGACTACGTGTCGCAGCACGCGCACGTGCTGGAGAGCGTGCTGCGCGGCGCAGGCGGCGAGGGCGCGCCGCTGAGCGCCCCGCTGGTGCGCCAGGCCGCCGCGCTGCAGCGTTGCATGGCGCAGTGCGTAGCCAACGCGGCGCGCATCCGGGCGCTGCTCACCGCCGCGCACCAGCCGCAGATGGACTCCATGCTCGCTAAAATGGTCAGTGAACAGACACTTTCTTTTGACTCTGTCGCGACCTAACCGTGCATATGCCGTGAAGCGGCAGTCGTTTCGCTTTAGATCAGAGGGTACGCTGTACCCTGTATCCAACTCATACGCGGGGTAGCGCTGTATCCTCGAACGGGACGGCCCTACGTGAGTGATCAGTGATAAAACAAGATATTTGGTATGGATGTTGTTTGCTGAAATTTAGCAAAGTTCTGACCGCTCTGGATGGAAATGAATGAGTTTAACTGGATATCAATTATTCAGTGTTTTTGTTTTGTACATTACACTACTCGTGTTACTATCCTGAGGCCCAGCAAGCCTCTTTTTCATTTCAGTGAAGTAGGAAAGCGCGAAGGCCTCTTGGCGTTCAGTCGTCACTGCCGCCCTAGGCCGCTTCATTGAACCTCACGCAGTAGCGAGGTGTCATGCTTGCAAATAGGTTTCATAAAGACATGTTTTTCCTCTGTTTTTTTATGACATGGAGGTAGCAAACGGGCATGCAGGCCATCTGGTGTTAAATGGTCACTGCCGCCCATAAACACACTCCCCCAAACTCGC
>DWPZ01000009.1:0-12574 GCA_018252115.1 Milanion marciana | reverse complement strand
AAAAAAAAAAAAAAAAAAAAAAAAAAAAAAAAAAAAAAAAAAAAAAAAAAAAAAAAAAAAAAAAAAAAAAAAAAAACAAAAAAAAAAAAAAAAAAAAAAAAAAAAAAAAAAAACAAATAGCCCTTTAGTAAGTTTAGTTATAGTTTAGCCCTAACACTAACATTAATTTTAAGTGACTGTACCGCGCGCAAACTGTGTTTGATTCGCGGCCTGAGAGCCAACATATGTGAAAAGATTACCAATAAAATAAATTAAAAAAGGTACGGTAAAGGTACGTATCGGGAACGCGAGCTCCACCATCTGGTTCCATTAAAATCCTGGAATTATCCACTCCCCCCGCGAAGCAGGTTACCTCACCCCCCCTCACCATATCTCAGACTCAAATAGAGATAGAACCCTCGTGTTTGGAGTCATCGGAACCGGTAAAGTGAGCTCTCAAACCTGATCCTGAAAGAAGAAGAAGAAAGAAGAAAGAAGGAATTCGCCCCCCCCCCCCTCTCCAAAGTCAGTTCACTCACATCTCAAGAACTAACAACGTCAGACCAGCCGTGTTTGGGCTCATTGGAATCAGGGCGATCAGTGCAGAAATTCAACCCCACAAACAACCACAAAAAAACGTACTCAAAGCCAAGACCAAAACAGGAAAATGACTAGCAACATCAACAAAGCCTCTTCAGCTTCCGTTATGGACACCACCCCGGAAATGAAACTACAGACCCAGAAAACTAAACAGCCTAGGTCGCTTCTGGAAAAAGTCCTAACGAAGGCTGTCAAGCCAAAAACAACAACGAAGACACGCAGCGAGCCGAAAGACACCAGAAAGCCATCGGAAAACAGCAAATCCGTCGACGACACTGAGAGTTCAGGGAGTACGTCTACTAAAAACATGGACGTCTTCGAGAAGGTAGAGGCGTGGCAGCAGGACGACGGTCACCTCTCGGCGCTATCAGACGACGACGGTGGCTCCACAACATCTACGGGGACCGGTAGACCAAGCCTGTTGGTCCACTCCAACAGAAGAACAGGTGTGGAAATGGACCTGGCGACGAAAGTAGCCAACGAAATGCTACTGAAAGCCAAGGACGCCCTGGAACAGGCCGGAAACATGAAGAGGGAGTGTAAGCACATTGTGCTGGAAAGCCTGCAATCCCTCTACGAAACGGTCCTCTCCCTGTCGGACTCGAGAGCAAGGCACAAAAACAACCTAGAAAAAGAACGCACTAGGCATGCCACCGAGCTGGTGCAAATAGAACGAGGACACGCAAGACAGCTAGCGGAGTTGACAAAACGATCAGCCGAGGAAATAGCTGTAGCCAACAAAAAAATGGAAGACATCCACAAAGAGGCAAAGGGGATAAGAGGATGGCTGGAATTCGAAACCAACGAGACGCAAAAGCAAAAAAACGAAGAACATCTTAATGCGTACAAGTCGATCGACAGGAGCATTTCGCATTTAAAAGACTCGTTGGGTCCCAAAATGAGCGAAAAGACCCCGCCCCAAGTAGAAGCGATGAGATTAGAACTGGCAGCACTGAAGCCAGTTCTACACACTCTCTCAAACCAGGTGGATAGCGTTAAATCAGGCCAAATGACGCAAGGCACCCTGGTTCAAGAAATAAGAAACAACATCGTCGAACTTGAGGCCCACCAGAAAGCTCTAATAGAGAAAACGACATCTGAAGATTCCAGCCAGATACTCAAAATCCTTAAAAAGATTGAAGACGGCAAAAAAGAAAGCGCTAACACCGAAACAACGTCCAAAACGGTGGAGATAGATGGAAACCAACTTAAGCCGGTGACGGAAAAACTGGAGTCTATTTCCTACCAATTACGCAACCTAAGACTCGAGAGGGAAGCGCCGCTATCGCCAAAAGGACCGAGCCTCAACGAGGAGCTCGAAATTCCCCAGAAAAAGCAGCTGCCTATAACCTATGCTGCTAAAGCGGCGATTAAACCCTCACAGCCACCTCCTAAGCCAAACCATACGTTGATAGTGACCGCCACAAACCCCAGCCTAACCGGGGAAAAAATTATAGAAAAATTAAGAACTGTGATTGATACCAAAACTACCGGAGCCAAAATAGACAGAGTGCGCAAGGCAAGGAACCAAAAAGTTATTCTAAGTTGCCACACTAAAGAAGACCTGAACATTGTGGCGAAAGACCTGAACAAGAATAAAGATCTGAAGACCGTGGTTGCGAAAGCAGGAAACCCACTCGCAATAATAAAGGACGTTCTCTCATACCATACGGACGAAGAGATCATTGCCAACCTAAGGGCACAGAACAAACATCTGTTCGATGGTATCGACCCGAAAGAGAGTACGCTAAGAGTGAGATATAGAAAAAAGGCGAGAAACCCTCACGAATGCCATCCAGTGCTAGAGTTAACACCTGCTCTCCACAAGAGGCTTATCGAAGAGGGGAAAATCTACATTGGTATGCAACGAAGACCAGTAGCAGACCAATCGCCTTTAGTACAGTGTGCAAAGTGCCTCGGCTTCGGCCACACGCAAAAACTGTGCACAGAAAAAAGAAACCAACAACTGTGCAGCCACTGTGGAGGAACTCACTCGTGGGAAGCCTGCAAAAACAGAAAAGAAGGTGCACCACCACGTTGCATAAACTGCCTTGAAACAAATGGCACCGCCACTCCAGCGGCTCATAACGCCTTTAGCCCAGAGTGCCCGGAAAGAATAAAATGGGATGCCATAGCAAGATCCCGGATAGCCTACTGCTAAGGGCACCCCAGCGCAAGCCCCAAGGGATAGTAACGGGTTGACCATAATACAAGCCAACCTCCAACGGTCAAAACTAGCTACAACCGAACTCCTGCAAGTAGCAAAAGATATCGGCGCCTCCATAGCAATGGTTCAAGAACCATACGTGGGGAAAACCGGACTGCTGAAAGAATACCCAGGCACAAAAGTCATCCAGTGCACACTGAACCGCCAAACACCTGTGAAAGCGGCAGTGATAATCTTCGGCGATTGTCTGGAAGTCATACACGACCCCCAGCTGGTCACAGAAACAGAGGCTGCTGTTTTACTGGTAGGAGGAAACTTGAGGTTGGGAGTCATCTCGATATATCTCGACGGGGAAAAAGACATGGACCCATACCTGCAGCGGATTCAAAGCATGGCTAACACACTGGGCACGGAGAACATCATCGTGGCAGGAGACGTAAACGCCTGGAGCCACTGGTGGGGAAGCTCCTCAGAAGACCATAGGGGCGCACAATACACCGCATTCCTCAACCAGATGGATCTCCACATCGTGAACACCGGGGACACGCCAACATTCGAAATAGTCAGGAGAGGGAAACTCTGCACCAGTATAATCGACGTCACTGCATGCAGCAAGTCACTACTGGGCAAAGTCGATAGATGGAAAGTAAATAGAGGCCTAACAACATCAGACCACAACGCCATAACCTTCGAGCTGCGATTAAACTCGGCGCTACAGACCCTTCGGCCGATCACAACCCGCAGATATAACACCAAGAAGGCAAACTGGACGGACTTTCGAATTACTTTTCTGTCTACCCTACAAGATCAACAAATTACCCCTGACTCGATCGAAAAAGTCAAAACACCTGAGGATCTAGACACTCTGATAGACAAATACACCATCTCCATCCAATCGTCGTGCGACAGAACCATCCCGAAGGCAGAACAGTGGAAAGGGAAGGGAAGACCTCCATGGTGGAACCATGACCTGAACCAACTGAGGAAGGAGGTTCTGCGGAAAAAAAGACGCATAAGGAACGCGGCCCCAACTCGGAAACAAATGGTCATTGAAGACTACCAAAGGACCAAGGCCGAGTATGCTCTCACAGCAGAAAAAGCTCAGACGGACAGCTGGAAGCATTTCTGCTCAACACAAGAGAGGGAGAGCATGTGGGACAAGATCTACAGAGTGATCAGGAAAACTGGCAAAAAACAAGAGGACATGCTGCTACGTAATTCAGAGGGAAAAACACTCAACCCGCAAGAGTCAGCAGAACTCCTCGCGCAAACGTTTTACCCCGACGACACGGCGTCTACGGACTTACAATACCACACCAAACTTCGAACAGCAATGAACGAGTACGAAGGGATTGACTTGCCTGAAGACGACCCAGCCTTCACCGAAGCGGAGTTAGAAGAAGTGCTCCAGACGTTGAACCCAAAAAAGGCACCAGGATCGGATGGGCTGACCGCAGACATTTGCACACACGCCATAAATAGTGCAAGAAAGGAATTCATGGCCATCGCAAATAAATGCCTGGCCTTGAAGCACTTTCCCAAAATGTGGAAAACAGCTCACGTAATTATCCTGCGCAAACCAGGCAAGGAAGACTACACCCAGCCAAAGTCATATAGACCGATCGGACTACTATCTGTACTCGGAAAAATTGTGGAAAAGCTAATGATAATACGACTCCAATGGCACATTCTCCCACAACTGAACAGGAACCAATACGGCTTTACACCACAGTGTGGGACAGAAGATGCCCTCTACGCCCTGGTAAACCATCTAAACAGGGAAATATCAAACAAAAAGATGGTACTCGTAATATCATTAGACATCGAAGGCGCTTTCGACAATGCATGGTGGCCGGCACTCAAAAAACAATTAATAGCCAAGAACTGTCCTAAGAACCTCTTCAAACTCGTGAGCTCCTATCTTACCGGAAGACACATAAGGGTAAACTACGCCCGAGCAACCAGCGAAAAAGAAACCACAAAGGGGTGCGTCCAAGGTTCAATCGGAGGACCAACATTCTGGAACCTAATATTGGATCCACTTCTACACCAGCTATCAAACAAAGGCGTATACTGTCAGGCCTTTGCAGATGACGTGGTACTGGTTTTCTCGGACAAAACTACACAACACCTGGAGCAATCGGCAAACACCACACTTGAAGAGGTAATGGAATGGGGAAGCCTGAACAAACTTAAATTCGCAGCACATAAAACAAATGCCATGCTGCTAACAAAGAAACTTAAGTACACAAACCCGGAACCCAAAATGGATGGAGTGACGCTAAACCTAGTCCAAGAAATAAAACTGCTAGGACTCACGATCGACCACAAATTGTCCTTTACAGCACACGTGTCCTCAATCTGTAAGAAATCAGTGGAAATATACAAACAGCTTGCGTGCGCCGCCAAAGTCACATGGGGCCTAAACACCGAAGTGACCAGAACCATCTACGTCGCTGTCATAGAACCCATGATGACTTATGCAGCAAGTGCATGGTCGCAAGCCACTAAATTACAATCCGTGCAAGACCAGCTAAACACCATCCAACGGGCATTCGCGCAAAAGATCTGCAGATCGTACAGGACGGCGTCACTCACGTCAACTCTCACACTGGCCGGAATTCTACCGCTAGACCTGCGAATCCTCGAAGCAGCAACCCTCTTTATGGTTAAGAAAGGCTTTTCGCAGGATTACATCCCACCTAATGCGGAACTGGAGAAAACAGTGAGATACAACGACCTTCAACATCCAACATCCTGGACAGAAACACCCTACGACCTAATGGAAAACCCGGAAGACATCCGCGGCCTTCTGAGCACCGGCCCCCACATATACACGGATGGCAGCAAAATAGACAATAAAGTCGGAGCGGCATTAACGTGGTGGGAAGACGGGAAAGAGACGAACAAAGCCACATACAGTCTACACCCGTCGTGCTCAGTATTCCAAGCGGAACTCTTTGCCCTAAAGGGTGCTACGCAAATAGCGAAAACCAACAGTACACCGATAAGTCACATCCTAAGCGACTCAAGATCATCGCTGGAACTGTTGAGACACCCGAAAGTGAGTCACCCTCTAGCACTGGACATAAAAAGGAACATCCAATCCATCAAAGCGGAAGGAAGGGAAGTCAAGCTGTATTGGGTAAAAGCGCACGTCGGTACCGCAGGCAACGAAAGAGCGGATGAGCTCGCGAAAACTGCGGCCAAGCAAGAATCCACGTACAGCTACAGCAAAACCCCCCTGTCGCACATCAAGTGGAAGATCCGAGAGGAATCGGTCCAAAAGTGGCAAGACCGATACGTGACATCACAAACAGGCAAAGTGACACAAGAACTGTTACCGGACCTAAAGCAGGCGTATAAGTTAAGCAGAAGCTCAACTTGGACACCAACGCTGGTACAATTCCTAACAGGTCACGGAGGTTTCGGCGAATACCTCCATAGATTCAGGATAAAAAATAGCCCAGGGTGCGAATGTGATCCGAACGTACCCGAAACCATCTGGCACATCATCTTGGAGTGTCCTCGATTCAACTCCGCACGCTACGAAACAGAGCTGATTTTAACACAGAAAATTTCAAGGCCTAAAATCCCGGAAATAATAGCTGACAATCTGCTAAGACCAGTTCTCCTGAAATTCATCGAGAAGGTTGTCAAAATCACGGCACAGAGAAATAGCACAATCACGCTAACAGAAGTCGCCGTAGGACACATAGGCACTACACCAACACCAAACGCCTGCACTAGCGGGATAGCGACAGAGGCCGCCACTCTTAACATCGAAATACGGCATCTGCTAAGAAATGCGGAACTCGGGCAACCAGGACTGCGGCTGAAACCTGTCTCTTTGTTCATGGACAACAACCAGGAGAGATTCGGAATTAGCTTCAGTAATGCGCAAGCCCCCAACCGAGTGGCAATATCACCAGGCCTAGCATCGCTATTAAATGGAAGCACAACGAGGTCCACAATGAAGCGAAAAACATTCAACGCAATGCCAACCATAAAGGTGGAAGACCAGAAGGGTCGAATAGTAAGATCAAAGAACAAAGTTATCCTACTACTCGACTGGGACGAGGAAACCCCCTTCGCGAAGGCAAACCATCTCCTGTCAAAACTAACAACACAAGGAGATGGCATGGACAATCGTTCCCGCACTATCAGCCTAGACGCAATGGCTATAGAGTACTGCAGAGGAGAATTGACAGACCGCATCGGATGTCTCGACGCATCAAAGTTCCATGAGGTGATAGTCTACGAGAACAGAGGAGAAAGCTTAGAATATCTTAAGCCCCGACGTACCGTAACTCACCACATGGTCCCCCCCACCACTTCATCAACAGTGCCTCCAACCACCTTAAGCGGCTCCGAACAGCTGCAGAAAAAAAGAGCCACGCAAACAGCACAAGCGGCTGAAAACCGAGAAAAGGCACAGGAAAAGCAAAGAAAAGAAAAATCAAGTACGAAGGAACTGCTTGGAACCATATCAAAAATAACATCGAGACCTAGACAAATGTCCGCAGCCGACAGCGCAGCCAGACAAGGCGCAGCGGTAAGGACATTTCTAACGGACACCAACCCAAGACCTAAACACCAGCTTAAGGAAGGGAGAACTAGGGCAGACATGGGCCAAGTAGCAAAGCCGGACTTGATATGCGCCTCAACACCGACCGAACACATGCACAATGCTCTAAGGGAGTTCCTCGCCATAATAAAGGCAACAGAGCAAGTGCACCTCGACAAGTGCAACAAAATCATGACAGCTTTTTGCAACAAGAACCAAGGGTTACTTCAAGTTCTACTGGACGAAGCCAGTGCAGCCATCTACGACAACGAGGCCGGCCAAGTACTACACGGCACAATGGGCACCCATATGGCAGCATTCAGCAGAACGGCAGGTTTTGTAACCCTAAGAGAAGAGGGAAATCCAATTGAGGGACCGCCGAGGTTCAACACTCCACCAAACGACCCCATAGTTGTCACCGCCAAGTGTACCGAGATCATGCTCAGTGACAAGATCCTCAAAATGGCGGAAGAATTTGACGAGCCAGGAGGAAACAGCAGATCCGGTAGACAGTGGAGATTACCCGAAATAGAATGGGTGAATGGAGTACCCGGATGCGGGAAGACAACGTGGATAGTTAACAATGCGAAACCGGAGGACGGCGACCTCATAGTGACCACCACATGCGAAGGAGCAAAAGACCTGAGGGAAAAGTATAAGAACCGAAGAGAAGTAGACACAAAGAAGCAAATTAGAACCATGGCTTCCATTCTTGTAAACGGGGTACAGAAACCAGTAAAACGGATGGTGGTTGATGAAGCGCTAATGAACCACTTCGGCGCAATAATCATGGCAGCTCGAATATCTGGAGCCGATAAAATCGCCCTGATGGGAGACATCAACCAAGTACCCTACATCGACAGAGAGAACCTCTTCGAGATACAATACCAGCGCCCCAACCTCCTCGCATCGATATCAACAGAACTCCTCTGCACTCATCGAAACCCGAAAGACGTGGCATACGCACTGAAAGAGGTGTACAATGGCATCTACTCCTCAAGTCAGAAGACCCATTCCCTGTCAATGAAAAGGTACACGGGCGCTCAACTACCAATGCCCGCTAAGAACACCTTATTCCTGGTCCACACCCAAGAAGAAAAGACGCTACTTGGGAACGCAGGCTGTGGATCCGGTGAAGGATCGCGCATCCTCACCATTCATGAAGCACAGGGCCTGACTTATGGAAATGTAGTAATCATACAAACGAAGCCGGAAAAAAGGAAAGTGCACGACAGCGTTTCCCATGCAGTCGTTGCTATAACCAGGCACACGAATTTGTGTAGATACTACAGCGACACCAACGAGGATGCCATTAGCATGTTCATAAAAACAGCAACAGAGGCACGAGCAAAGACCATTGATGATTACAACTTGGCAACCGCAATCAGCCATAGAGACTTCAACATAATAAATAGATATATAAAATGATAATAATAAGTATATGTAAATTAACTATCTGGAGCTATAATGTTAAAGTAAAATAACAATTAAATTATACAAGCAATAAAAATAAAGTAAAGAAAGGCACGGACCAAGAGTCTGTGGAGAAAAGTTCCTAGCCGCCGCCTTCAGTGTCCACGACTCCGATCAGTAGAGAAATATGGAAAAGACGAGCGTTCGAACCAAGGATACTTTTGTGTGCTTTGTGTTGTTTCTGTCTTTCCAAATCTTAAGCAGTTGGTTCATCGCAGATTTGGCCATACCGATGCGACGTCGTATTTCTAATTCGCAGGTTCCTTTGTCGGTTATGACTGAACCAAGGTATTGAAATTCTCTTACGGTTTCGAAGTCGCTAAGCAGATTTATTTGTTGCAGTGACGAAGAGCGATTGCAATGCTCTCCTTACGAAGTATGTGTGGTGTCACTATCGCAAACAAAATGAGGAAGTTAATGAGGAAAAGTTGATTTGATCTCAAAATAGAGAAAAGTATGTTGAAATGGTAAGGTCATATATCATTAATTATGGATTTCTATATTGTTCCAATATCTTCCACACTTTGTAGGTATCGTTTTGCAAGATACAAAACAAGCAATAAAGCCATATATTACATTAAATCTAGACAAAGGACCCATACGACTCATGTTAGTATATTTATGGCGCCTCATACAGGTAATGGGATGAAAACATCATACAAAAATGTTTCTCTTACTCCAGATAAGAAAAACAAAGAAAATAACGCTAAGGGTTCCTCCCCTTGGTGCGTCTGCATAAAACAAGAGGTTTGTCGAGATGCTGCACTGATGCGACAAATAAATCAGATTTCCATATATTTGCGGTTTGTAGGTAGGTACTAAGATGGAAAAAGTTCGTGTGTTCAATATTTGTTCAGATCGAGTTTAATATTGTTTATTTTATGCTATGGGACTGTTTACGGAATGTTACGCCAGTGCGCTGATCGGAAGGTTCCGCATTCAGTTCCCAGTGGAGACAGCTTTTTTTATAAACCAGTATCTTGTTTATATTTTCGTGCAAACATTCTTCTATTTATCTGTATTTTTGGCAAATGCTTTTTATAGAATGGCTCCTACATACATACCATATTTTGAAGGTAGAAGTTTGTTCATGACTCGCCCGTGTAGACACCGCCGCTATACCTATTTCTGCCGTGAAACAGCAATGTTCCGTTTTGGTTCGAAGGGTGCAGTGTGCGGTATACTTAGAAAAAATAGGCGTTTCATCTCAGATTTTAGGAGTAGCAACGTATCCTTCTGCTTTGCCATGTGCCATATAACATCTACATGATGTTATAGAAGAACGTGGGCGGTAATAACCAATCAACATCAGATGTAATCACATCGACTCATTTTTTTTAGTGTAGTATCCTCATTAAAAAAATGTACGGAACGAATAGCCTTTAAAGGCTAAGCTTATCAATGTAGTGTGAGTTAGTGTGAGTATAATATTAATTGATAATAGTAATAATAAAAGATTCACACTCATAGCCCCACAGTAGGATAGTAGTATCCTGTGTCGTAGGTGCCATGGACACACACAAAGACCCACCACACAAGCACCCACCACCAGTAACAGAAATCCAAACCCATCATTAAAATTTCTGCACTGCACTACTGCGAACCCAGGACCCTTCACGTGGCGGACCAGCGTATTGACTGCTACGCCACGGGGGTCGTCAAATATTTAAAGACATGTGTTCTTTTATTTCTATGTTAACACAGATCCTTAAATAAAGTAAACCATGAATTTATATTATACGCGAACAAATATATAACTGCACTGCGAAGTGAATTATAGATATCACTACAACTATTCCTAATTCGCACATGGGAATAAACCCGAAACTGTTTCTGTATTTTACGAGTTTCCTGTTCGAAAAGTTTGCGCTGAATTTAGTTTATACACTTACACAACCCTAATAAAATTGTTACTGGAATTAGGTACCCGGCGAATGTACATGAAACGAAAGTTCGAGACTTTGTCAATTTAAGCGCTAGGGTACGAGTGCTAACAAAAACTTTGCGTAGGCAAATTTTGACATACTTTGAAACGCAGTCGCATGAATTTATGTTCCGGCGAAATTTTTAACTTTCCTCTTGTGTATCAATGAGATAGCAGATTGCAGGTAAGAACGTTACTGCTGCTTCACGGCGAAAATAGGTGCAGGGTGGTAACAACGCCGGCGAGTCTGGGACATACTCTAACGTCTTCAAGCAAAATACTCATAATCATAAGGACCATTCTCTCTACACAGACGTGTACGAACTATGTGTGGTGTAAATACAGAATCAAAGTGCAATTAAAAAAAAATTGTTAACTGTGTCCCGTTTTTATTTGTCTATGGTTATTGGATAGCATTTCTTTCTATTGATAAAAAAGGGAATTATATGAACTAGGTGACGCGCTGACAAAATAGCATTACCACAGTCGAAAACGTAAGAAATAGTTAGTTACGTGAGTGTGAAGCGTTTATTTATATTTATTTATTTATTAATGATTATCAATTACCAGAACATGAAAAAAAGATTAAATCAGTTTAACAAGTATTTGCACCACTGGTTGATATTATTATATGAACTAGGTGATGCGCTGACAAACCATCCAGCATTGGCATTGCCGCAGTCGAAAAAGCAAGTAGTATTTACTATCAATTACCAGAACACGAAAAAAAGATTAAATCAGTTTACAAAATATTTACTCCACTGGTTGGTTTTATTTTACAAACTACTTTATTGTAAGTTGTAAATATTGTAAAAATTGTTGTGTGTTAAATTTAAGTTATTATAGTAGGCAGGAATGAAATGTATATGAAATGTAAATCCAATTACAGTACTTAATTGTTACATTGAAAATAACATTGGAACCAGTTATTTTTGTAATTAATGAACCAAACCATGATACTTACTTGATATAAATGACTAATTGTCATATGTGTCTTTAATGTTTAAGATATTTAGATAAACACAATTATTGACTAGTTTATAGTGACACACTAACTACACGCGTACTACTACTAACACGCTTTAGATAACATTGTGAAATAATGATTGGTAAACATAATTTGACTAATTAAATAGTAATTAGACAATGTTTATCAAGACTAAAACAGAAATAGATATGATTTTAAGTGTCCCTCGGCATTTCAAGATTGTTTAACTGGGACTCGGAACTGTTGAGTAACCGGCTGGTTAGATAATTTGGTACTCGCAGTTAACCACTAAAATTCCTTAAGAGTCAGTTAAGAATAGTGTTAGGAACAGTGAGTGAACAGTGTCTAAGTCACCCAGTGACTTAGACACTGTTTTAGACAGAGTGTTAGTCAAGTCTAACAGTGTTTTTGGTGTCTAAGTCTAACGGTGTAAATACACCGTTATAATAAAATAGTATTCTACATGCTTTATAAAGATTTACAAAGATTATTATGCTAGTTCATACTACATGACATGTTTTGGAAAGAAATAGACTCTGATTGATTATTTTTTCAATATCGAAAATAATAACGTGAATGATTTATATGTTAAAACGAAATGAATAGAGGTCTCAATATTTTTTATTGAAAGAAAAAACCAAGGCATAGACAACAAAGTTTCGCAATTATAGTTTTTTACAACTCAATGATTTTGTACACAAAATAATAAAGATAGTCATAGAAGAATATATTGTAAATATTGTACATCGTACTTTTCCCCAAAGCAAACTTCTTCCAGTAGTACCAAAAATTGACAGAACATTGTAGATTTAATGGTAACTAGCTCCCGCTTCGCTTTGGGACCCGTATCAGCCACATCGGTCCCGCTCCCGTAGA
>DWPZ01000008.1:0-12576 GCA_018252115.1 Milanion marciana | reverse complement strand
TTGTTGACATGTGTGTGTTTGTGTGAGTGTTTGTTTAAGTTAGTTAAAAAAAATCTTTCAAAGGAAGGTATAGGTATGAACAGTAAGTATGCTTCAGGTTTTCTGCAGCTGTTTGCCTTTTTAATAAAGCTGATTTTAGTTTTACTTTAAAAGATCCGGTACTAATTTTAAGCCTCATAGGTGGCGGCAGATCGTTCCACACTTTGGCTGCAGCGAACTTGAAGCAACTCCTGTACCTAACCGTCCTATGTGCGGGTTTTACTAAGAGGTTTTGTTTGTTTGAGCGTTGGCTTCGGTAAGACATATCTTTCACCCAAAGTAATTTTTCAAACAAATATTCTGGGCGTTTGCTCCATATAACCTTTTGCACTGTACAAGCATAGTGAAGATCTCTTCTAGCACTCATACTAAGAATCCCTTCCTTGTTCAAATAGGGAGTTATATGCTCTCTCCTGGGTACATTAAAGCAGTACCGTATACAGGCATTTTGGACGCGCTGTATGGCTCTTTCAGTAGAAGTATTAAGTTTTGGGCCAAATACGGAGCTGCAGTAATTGAATTGGGAAAGGACGAGGCAATCACATAGTCTTAAACGTAGATCTGGCTTAATATAAGGTCGGATATTATATATCATTTTTAATTTAAAAAAAGCTGTCTTTATTTTATTATTTATATGATCTACAAACTTTTGTTCCTCATCTAAGATAAGACCTAGATTACGTGCTGACTTTACTCGCTCAAGAACAGTATCATTAATTTTAATTTTGTCCTCACAATCCAATACAACGTTTATTTGTGTTTTTGTGCCTAAGACTAACATTTGTGATTTGCTTGGGTTGAGAGCTAGATAATTATTTTCCGACCAAGTACAGATGTTTTTAAGATCCGAGTTAATTTTTTTAATTGCATCTCGCGTTTCCTTTCCATTAAATGAGTAATACAGCTGGGTGTCATCGGCGTATAGATGGTATTTGCAATGTTTAATATGATCAGGTAGGTCTGCTGTATAGATATTAAACAGCGTTGGACTTAGCAACGAGCCCTGCGGGACTCCTCTTTGAAGTGGGCATAAAGCGGAAAATCGTTTATGTCCGTCTTTATCCTCAACCATCACCATTTGTTCTCTATTGCTTAGAAAGTCTTGAAACCAATTACAAGTACTTTTTGAGAAGCCATAGTGCTCCAGCTTAGATAGTAGTAGAGCTGGCTGTAGGCAGTCGAAGGCCCGTGAATAGTCCAATAGGATCATTACGCTACTCAATCCCATGTCCGAAGCCTCGGTCAGATCGTCAGTAACGTGGAGTAGAGCCGTTTCAGTGCCGTGACCTCTACGAAAACCTGATTGGAATTTCGGTATGATGTTGTAGTGTTCTAAATAATTCGACACTTGATTCAATACTACCTTTTCCAATACTTTCGACAGCACAGGGAGAATCGAGATTGGGCGCAGATCTTTAAATTCACTTGCGGTGTTTTTTTTCGGAATGGGTCTGACTACTGCTCTCTTCCAGCAGATTGGGAAGGTACTTGTACTGATGGATTTATTTATGATGCACGTGATAATCGGAAGGGTAACGGGTAGGGTTAATTTAATCATATCCGCATTAAGACCGTCATCACCTACCGCCTTAGTCTGTATATTACTGATTATTTTCTCCACTTCCCTTTCTGTTGTGGTGTTTAATTCAAATCTTCCTTTTCTTAAAGGTTCCTTGCAAATAGTGCCCTTCCAATTGATGATTGGCTTATTGCAGTGTGGAAGATTCAAGAAGTGATTATTGATTTTGTCTGGATCATTTAAATATTCTGGGATTGGGTTTATACACCTCTTGTTAATTTGTGTGACATTTCTAATGTTTTTCCATAATTGCGCAGGGTTTGTTAAATTTTTTTCTATTGAATGATTAAAAAACGCTCTGCGTTCTCGTTCAATGGCTGCCGTAACAAAATTTTTAAGACTGCGGTAGTAGTTTTTGGAACTGTCGTTGTTATTTTTCTGCGCTTTATTTAAAGCCTCATTTCTCAAACTCATCATAAACCTTATCGTGTCAGTGATCCAGGGCTTAGGTTTATCTTTAATTATAATTCTTCTAATTGGAGCGTGGGCGTCAAATAAGTTAATAACCTGTGAATTAAAAAAAAGTACCATTTCATCTACAGTATTTAAACTGTAGATAATGTTCCAAGGAATTAGCAACAGGTCTTGTGTAAAAAGATTCAAGTTTATATCATGCAGTGGTCTTTGCACTTTAACTTGTTTGGGAAGCTTTGGTTTTTTAATATCTAGATCTACTATTACCATTCCGTGATCACTTAAGCAGCGGTTATGTATTACTACGATATTTGAACAATTTGTAGGTCTGTTGGTCAATACTAAGTCTAATAAAGTTTGCGAAGCATCTGTTACTCTAGTAGGTTCTTCTACTACTTGGGTTAGGCCGTGTTGATGGCAGAAGTTCAGCAATTCTTTAACCTTAGGGGAATCCGTTTGGATCATATCAATATTCAAATCGCCTAAGATGAAGCTATAGTCGCAGCACCCCATAAAGCTTATAGAATCACTAAGGCCATCTAATGCTTCCAGAACACTTATATTTTCAGGCCTGTAGGCTGTCCCTAGCGCCATAAGAGCTCCGGGTAGTTGGACTTCGAGCCATAGTTGTTCCAGTGTAGAGACCGGATGTTTTCGAATTCTTGTTGTTATTCCTTGCCGAATGTAAAAGCCTACTCCTCCTCCCTTTTTACCCTGCCTTGCCTTGTGTAGGAAAGTGTAATTTGGGATTGTGGGGGCAAGTGCCTCTTCTCCTGCTTTTAACCATGTCTCGTTTACCCCTAATATATCGGGTGTGTGATTTAGAAGAGTTCCTAGAAGCTCATCCTTCCCCGTGTTTAATGACCTCGCGTTTAGCAGCCCAAGTCTCAACATTTTTTTTATTTTTCTGGTCATTGTAGGGATATTATCGTATAATAATGTCAAATAAAAATAACAAGTACGTGCTGGTGTATGAATGTGTAGTGTGAAAATGTACGAGTCTGTATAATACAATAGAATAATCAAATAAAATAAAATCAAATAATATTACACAGAAAAAGTAGAAATAACAATATTATTCATAGATAACAAAGAACAGTGTGATCTTATGTGAAATGACATATAGAGAGAGACGTATGATTACTTTAACATAACCGTTTTTCGAAACACTTTAGATATATCAGACTCATTTCTGATTCGGAATCGTGGTTTTCCTTGTTCCTGTCGAGTGAAAATTTTTCCATCCCGCGTCCAAACATATTTATACTGCTTTTCGCGGGCCAGCTCACGTGTCTTGAAGAATAACAACCGATTATATTTGGTAAGCCTCTCGTTGATGTAAATCGACCTAATGGGATCTGGTAAGTTAAAACCGGCTGTGGTAAAGTCTCGACGGGTGCGCGCGGCCCGCAGCAAGGTGTCTCGTGTATCGCGGCGCGCCAGGCGCACGGCAAGAGGCCGCGGCCGTGCCGGCGCTCCGCTCTCCGCAACTGGCCGCACGGGGCCCGCTCGGGCCGCGCTCACGACGTCTCTTTCCTCAAGCTGTACACCTATCTTTTTAGCTATCGCCATAACAACGTGAGTGCAGTTTTCACTAGTAGATTCAGGAAAACCGGCTATTTCAACATCGTTGGAGAGTAGAGCTTGGTCTCGTTCCTCGATTTCGACCTGCAACTTTGACACTATGCTCTCTAGCGGCTCATCAGTGTTGCAGGGCTCCTCTGACTTTTTCTCTAATAAAGTAACTCTAGCTTCTAATTGCTCTATTCGGCTATTCTGGTTCTTTATAGTATTTGTTAATACAGAAATAGCGTCTCGAATGCTATCGGTCTGGTAATTGAGCAGTTCAGTTAAATAAACTTTCAGATCTTCCAAAATAATGTTGCTGATGCTAGTCCTGAGCTCAGCGTCATCAGCGGCTGGACTACCTTTCTCAGTGGACGGGGGCAGACGGCTGGATTTAGCTCGTTGAGTAATATTATTGTAGTCATCCTGAGTTAATTTTGGTTCACGTTCATGGGTCTCGTCGTACAATGTTGCTGAACTGCGTACCGGCGTGTTAGCATTTCCTCTTTTGGGGCGCTTACTCGTGCATTCTGGGCACTTCCACTGATCTTTACGGTCTATGAGGCTAAGATTTTTGCAACCGACATTTGCACACTCCAGATCGTATTTGGATTTACATAGTATACATTGCAAATAATCTTTCTTGGGCAAGGGGCTTTGGCAGCCAGCACACCTCTGAGAATTATTCATTTTGTATGTGGTATGCAAATGTTATTTTAAGGTAAGAATAATGTAGCCTTCGATAAATAAACGTTTACTGAGATCCACGTTCTTTGTATGTGAAAAAATTTATTCCAATTTCATTGTCTCTTAAGTTAGTTAATTATGTAACTTAAAGCATAAAAATCGTATTTAAAAAGAATAAATAAAAAATAACTAAAAAAAAAAATTGTTGGTTTGCGGACATTGGGTAGCGGTAGCGAACTTGGTGCAGCAACGCGTAAAGCACGTTTAACTTACGCGTCTACGCAATACGCCACGGTAGCGTTAAAGTAAGTCTGCGAAAATAGTACACGGCTTCTGCTCACCATTTACACTTGCTGCAGTTGGTAGGTAACTAATGAGTCATTCAACATGTTTATCACTGACACTTTGTTAAGCGTTTAACCGCCACTAAGAGATTTTTGAATTTTATATGCTTGTAAAACACTTCAAATTGACACTATTGGTGAACTTTTTTGTAGCTATATAAAGATTAGACTTTTATCTTTGCGTGCTAGGATTTTTACGTCAAATATCAAGTTTAAACCTTAGCAACTAGAATTTTATTTGAAGAGACACACAGTTCACGTCTTGACAGTTCCGCGGCGGCGGGGGGACCTGTGTAATTAACAGTGAAAATATATTTCTAAGTCTAATTTGGTTCGACTTAATAAAAAATGATTAAATTTACTTTTAACTTTTTATTTTACTAAAAAGTTATAGTAAATTAATATTTTTTTAAAGCTGAGTGGTGCCATCCTTGTGTAACCGGGGAAAATGGTGCGTAAATGAAATTTTTCGAAGCTAGGACAGGACTAAGGACGCACTGCGAATCCTCGGCGGAAATCGGACATGATTACTTGTTGTTGGGTATTGGCTACATGTGTGAATGTGATTGCAGAGCGCTACAACGAGACGATCTTCGACGCGCTGCCCACTTACCTGCTGAACATCTGCGAGGTGTGCGGCTCCTCGCAGTGCCCCTACTGCGCCATCTACAACGCGGCCTCCGCCCCCGCCGCCTCCGCCCTCGCTCTGCTGGTCTTCGTACTCCTCCGGTGTTTCTATGCTAGTTAATGTAAAGAGACCTCATAAAGGCACATATAAGCCAACATAAATGCTGCTGACGGTGGCATATCTGTACTATGTCGCCCTATGTCTTGATGGCGGGTCACGTCGATGCCGCGTGTCGACACAGTATTAAAGTGGCTTTATCGATGTTGACCGTGGCAGCTGGAGCCAAATAAAAAAAAATTGATACATTGCAATAGTATAATCTAGTGTGATTGTTTGTTTGATAGTTGCAAAGATAAATTTTAAATTATATATATTATGTATTGTCATATAAAATTGATATGATTCAATTTATATTAACCACCGTTTTATGTAGTTTTATGACAAAGATGTAAATTATAAGATTTTCTTACTTCTTTATTTACAAAAATAAAACATAGTCTGCAGTTCTACCAGACATTTCTTCTGAGAAATTACAAGGTGAGTCTCAGCTCCAAAGTGTTGCTATGTTCTAAACCCATCTTGGACCATGTGAAGCCTTCATTCCATTTAGGAGTAGTATTATTTTTAGTGTTCACGTAGTCTAAGGAAAGTACCATTAATGCTTGTGGCAGCTAACATAATCTTCTGACTGTGTATCTAGAAACTATAAATTCTTTATCTATCATGTAATAAAAATTGGAATAAGCTGAAAATAAAATCGTAGCTGAATTTCAGATGTGATGTGTGATGATTTTGGTATAACTAAAACTTACAATTTTGTCATACTTTGGCACTCTGCAAAAATTATAATTATTCTATAGTTGTATAGTAGATACTATTTCAGTTAGTAAAGAGTGCTGTAATACAATTTAAGAAACTTAAAGACCCTGCTTCAATGACCAGTCAATTTAGCATCAAAATGCTAAATTGACTTTTATTTATTTATGGTCTGTGTAATTTTTTTAAGTAACATTTTCACTGCCATATTATAAATTAGCCTGCGAGTTTGCGTGGTATTGTAAAGTTTGAATCAAAATCCATTCAGCCATTTTCACGTGATGTTTGGTCAAATGAATAAACCGACAATATCTCGCACCATTTTTTTTCCGAATATTTTCCACGTACAGACTTTTGACCCTCTTTAGTTTTGTTATATGTATAGACAATACAGTCTGTTTAAAAATCTCATAAAATGCAATAAAAATTGTTTGGAATTCTATTATTTTTCTTATATGCTGAATGTCAACAAGTAAATTTTAATAAATCTAATTTTAGTGCTACAATTTTATAGTATAAGTTGAGCCAATTTTTACGTCTTGTTTTGTATTATAGTGTCTATTCGCATTGTATATCACAAGTAATTCATAACCAGAAAAATATGTGAAATTTGAAAACAAAACCATTATTGCTGACCATTTGTAAACCTTGCAATTGTAATCAAGTAAGAATATTGTTTCTACTAATTGGTAACACTGACAGTGTTGTTCTTGTACAGAACAATAAGCATACATTTTGGCTACTTTTGACATGATGGTCCTATATGATGCATTTACCAGAGTCTATCTTATAAAGTCTATTCAATATCTGGGTGCTCTAATCACTTACGTCTATAAATTCACTTTTATTATATCAAGGGCTATGGGACATATCTATTAAGTTCAACCATATCAACTACTTCCATTATGAAAGAAAGTTTAAATATTTTTGCAGTAGCATAGAATGCATCCTTGCCTCGATAAATAAAGTTAAGAACCATATCTTATGAAGGCATAGATAATATACATTCTAAGGGTGTAAATAGAGTTGTGTTTATATAAGTAAAAAGAATATTTTATACTGAAAATATGTAACCTTGTCTATCAGTATGCCTTATAAGTAAAAGACAATATAAAAGAATGAAAATATAGGTTATTATTGGTAATCATAAAATATATTTTATTTACATGAATTGATTAGAAACAAAAATTAAATACAGAATTTTTTTTTTTAATATTTATAATACATATGCTTATGAAATATTATTACTAAACATAAACATATTGCAAAGCTGATAAGAAAGTGTGTATACAGTTAAGCTTGCTAAGTATTTCTTTGATTTTTTCATAATTAAAAAACCACAAATTGTATATTTAAACAATTAGATATTTTGCAACCAAGTGAGCATCAATTAATTGTATGTACAAAATTTACCGTCCATCATCTACTGGAAAAGTTTAATTTAAGTAATAAATGAGTGCATGAGTCTCATAGAAGTTAAACTTGTTAGCAAGTTACTTAATTAGTTTCCGTCCAAATTATCCAATGACTGATTTTTTTACTTTTATATATAAATTATGTATTTATGTCATGGATTTTGTGTGTAATAACATCTAGTTAAGGCTTACAACTAGGTAAGATCTGTCTGTAATGTAATTTTTAGATATGTATTCAATTTTAAACCACCATCAGTAATAATGTAAAGATGTCATGTTGTTTGAGTGGGTAGTGTAGAGTTGAATGCAAATTGTAATTATTGACAATAGATTTATGTCTAAATAAAACAACAGTTGTAATTTTTGAGTTTTATATTTCCCTAATATTTTATTCTGTATTGTGTCAAAAGAAATGGATTACATATTAAATTCTCACAATGTTATAAAACTTTGGTAATTGCAAACATTGTTAAAAGATAAATGGTGCTTTGCTCTAAACTACTTTAACATTCAGAATTTAAAACACTGCTATTTCATGATCAACCATATGTTTAGATTTAACTAACAATAAACAGTACCATACAAATTGGCACATTTAATGGTTTAAAATAAATATACATATTAAGTGTATTATACTTATTGTACATGTATACATTTATTTTACAATATGTTTAGGAACATATGAGTTACAATTCTGATAGCAATATAGTCTCACTGAAATACTGAAGTTATAACAATAATTTGTTCAGTATTTCAATCAGAATTCAAATTTATGGTTGTAAGTGAAAATATAGATAAATAGTTGCAATGGCACACATACATATCTTTTAACAGTTTAAAGTACTGTTTCCTTGCTACAAAAGCAGCCTTTAACATAAACAGTCTTTATCAAATACAGATAAAAGTAGCCAAATGAAACCTTACATGATTTACTTTGCTTGTGTAAAAACTATTTTTAAATAATGCAGTAAACAAGCATTTGAAATAAGAACTGCTGCCCATAAACACCTAACCTCAAGAACATGAATAAGTTGTCAGTTTCCAGAGATAAATGAAATGTTCCTTGACATATGTTCTGTTGTCCCATGCAAGCCTATATAAGGAAGCATCTCTATATTTAGGTAGGTCAAGATGATAAAGCTTTTTTGTCAGTCTGCTGCTTGCACCTTATAAACCTAATGCAACAGAACTGTTGCTTCTGGATAGAAAAAAATGCAGAGGTACATGCAAGCCTGCTGCCTGCTGGGCACACTACCTTCTCCAAAATATTTATGTATGACATTTTATGTATAATTACTATCTACATGAAACACTGTTCAGCAGTCAGTATGAAAAGGGGTAGAGTCTGTCCCAGGCTTGACCACGTAATTACCACCCTACTACTATTTCTGCTGTGAAGCTGTAGCAATATTGCAATTCAGTTTGAAAGGTGCAGTTTGCGGTTCACTGGACAAAGAGGCATTCCATCTTAAGCCTCAGGGGTAGCAATCCATCCTCCTACAGTCTCGCGCAGGACATCAGTCCTATGCAAGTTTGTGCTAGGGTGTTCATGGGCGACAGTTCCCATTTAACACCAGATAGCCTGCATGCCCGTTTGTTACCTCTATGTCATTAAAAAAAATACAGTTCAAAACAAAATATATATTCACAGCACAGGTTTGTGAAATAATTATGCAGCTAGACTTGCATTTATAAAGATTACCTAATTCGTAAATTATTGAACAATTATTACTGTTTCTTTTTAATTTGCTTTGCTTTAGTACTTGTCTTTGATGCTGCACCTCTGTTGAACAGCTTTGTAAACATTTCAGACATCTCTGGAAACTCCGACATCTTAGTCATGTTAGTTATTTGCTTCAAATCCTCCTTGGTTTCTGGGTCATTCATCATTTTTGGCAACACCATAAGCAAAAGGAGGGGCAGCAACATCATAATCACCATAGGATTGAATAGGAAGTCTGTGACTCGCAATTGTTCACGAACTTGGAAGTACTTGATTTTGGATAATGCCTTCATTCGCAGAGGGTATGGCACCTGGATAACCTGCGACGTTTGCACGTAGTTCACTTTCCTTGCCCTGAATTTGCCTTTAGAATTGATTTCTACACGCACTGGATCGTACATGTAGTCTGGATGAATTACCTCTGCAACGTAAGAGCCAGTCGGAACATTGTGTATCGCACATGAGCCATCCTCTTTAACGAAGCCGATGTATTCGCCCCCGTTCACGTGAATTCTCGTATCCACTTGCCAATTATCTGAATTTTCTTCATCGGAGTGAAACACACGTCCTTCGATCGTGTACCGTCCGATACCAAACTCCTCCTCCTGCGGATTCGCAGCACTCAAACCTCCTAACAACGTACATACAGCCAGCAGTAGTGAATACATTGAAGTAATTTTTTATGCCTCTAAAGCAAAATTTAAGAAATAAAGGATTTTCGCAGTGTACAATTTAATTTTATATCGATATGTCAACGTTCCCCGTTCCGTCAGATGATAATACAATTGTCAAATGAAATGACTAAGTTATAGTAACCCTGACTGACAGACAATAAAACTGATGAATTTGACAAGTCTACAATTAAATTTATGGTAGGTCGAAAAATTTTTTTTATTCTCAGTAAAAAAATATTTTTAACAAACATAAGATACATTACTGATAATCGCAAGCAATTAAATGTACCATATATAACGTATTGAATCTAAAATTACTTAACCTTTAGGAAATACTAAATAAACTTTACCATGTTTACGTGCTTATCATGTGTGTTATCTTATTCAAAAAGTACATATCGTTGTAGTAAAATCAGTTTGAAAGCAGTTTTAGGGCACTTTCAAAATAATAAAGTAATTTTTGTACTGTAAAATAACATATTACTTAGTAAATTGATAATGTAATAAATTAAAGCACCTTTTTTAAATTATATAAATACATTTTACACAAAGGAACTCGTCCTTCGGGTAGGAATATGAAACGCGAGCAAATATTATTAGCTAAATAGTATAAAGATTATTACTAATAAAGGTTTTAGAAATAAAATATGTTATATGTTACATATCAAAGAAATTTCTAAGCTGTCGATGTCAAAGGTTATCATATCATCATAGTTATTACAGCTATCAGACATAAGCATTTGTAAAGATATTCCTATGTGTACAACAATAAATAAACATAAATCTCTACATAAACACAATATGCACTTGTGTATATAAAAGCATTACTGATAATTTTTCGTTTACTCGAGTATTTCCTTCAAAGCAGTTAACACTGCGTATTGTACAGTCAGTTTTAAAAATGATTACTTTATATTTCATACAATTTATATCTTTTGGGACAATATTTGTGTCTGGCATGTGGATTGTGAATCCTGGACCAAAATATCCACCAACGAAAGGAGAAGTGTGGCCAAAACCACAACAGCAGACCAAGGAAAAAGCTTATTATACGTTCGATCCGTCGTTTTTCAAAGTAACGGTGAGTGATAATACAATATTATTAATATAAAAAATACATGTGAACTCAATAATATATACGAGAGAATTTTCATTCTCATTGTTGGAATTATTGATTTTTTGATACGATGAATAGCTACTCTAAATATCATTTGCCATTTAACACATAACTCTTGTAGCTAAATGAATTATTGTAAGGTTGTAAAAGGAGTTTGGAATGTGTTACACATACATATACTGATATAACATACATTCTTACGTTCGTACTAGGCTTTCATACAAATCTATGTTGTAAATAAATTGAACTCATAAATAATTACACTACAGAATATTAAGATATTATTAATTACTTACTTATTTACATCTCAGGAGTATGAAAAATAATTGTACCAAGTTTCGTTAAAATCCGTCGAGTAGTTTTTGTTTCTATAACTGTTATACAGGCAGACAGACAAAAATTTTACTAATTGCATTTAGTAAATACCCCGATAAATATTTTGGGTTTATATTTTCATGTACAAAATTGAACTCTCAATTAATTAAATTATAAGTATAGTACCTATATAGATTTTATACCAGAGACGAAAAATTTAATAGCCGAATAGGCCACCTGATGATAAGTGGTAGAGTCTGACCCAAGCCCGTTTGCTACTTCTATGTCAACATTTGCAACTCCAGACTCACATGCGTTATTAGATCAGCAAGACCGTCTTACCATACTTTAATAACCCCTTGCTGTAGCCCAATGGAGTACCTAATGGAGTAATTTGTGGAACTTAAATCGTAGAAAAAGAACAAATCAATCCTCTACCCATATTCAAATAGATGCACCGACACCTCAACTCATGTGTCAACCTTTTTAAGTTAAAGGTAGAGTCTGTCCCAGGCTCTCCCGCGTTGTTACCATCCTGCACCTATTTCTGCCCTAAAGCAGCAGCAATGTTGCGTTTCGATTTGAAGGGTGCAGTTTGCGGTTCTCTGGACAAAAAGGCATTCCATCTTAAGCCTCAGGGGTAGCAACGTACCCTCTTACAGTCTCGCATGGGACACCAGTTGTATGCGAGTTTGTGGGAGAGTGTCTATGGGCGGCAGTGACCATTTACCAAAAGATGGCCTGCATGCCCGTTTGCTGCCTCTATGTCATAAAAAAATCTATAAGTGAAAATAACAAAATCTATCCAAAATTCTGCCACTCCTAATACCAACTTTCTTTTAATTAAGTTAGTCACGAACCAGCTGCCAAGCGCAAGAAACAACCGCTAGACAGCTGGAAATCTATCAACACCTAACATCTGCGAGTCTATCGTGGGCGGCGCGACGATCGCACGGAGCCCTGGATTTTCTAAAACTATTTTAATTGGAGTTTCGTTGTCACCGCGGCTCTCAGTGTAGGATTTTTTCGGCCCCTGCGGCTTTTCAATTAAAACTTATTTGCGGGGTGGAAGTAGGCCTAATAACATGGAAATTGAGGGAAAGAGCCGCTTTTCGACCTCGAAATAGCAATTATGCTACTTTTGTGGTTATATCCCTTTGTGTTACATCTTTGTACATCTATACGTCTAACGTGTAGATCTACAAAATGTATAAAGTAATGTGTTTTTATACATTTGGTTTATAACTTTAATCCCAGCC
>DWPZ01000007.1:0-12662 GCA_018252115.1 Milanion marciana | reverse complement strand
CAAAGTCTATATAAATAAAAATGAACCACCGAAACGTATGTACGCGCATAACTTCAGAACGACAGCACGAAATTGGATGATTCTTTTTTTTTATGTGCTCCTTATTGTCAAGACAAGGTTGTTACATAAATTAGATTAGATTTTTAAATAAATGGTTGGTATTTTTTCCACATATAATAAATAGGTTACAAAATAATTATAGTAATTTTAAAACTAGCTACATTGATTTTACCGGAAGGGTTTTATTTCCATAGTTGCGACTAGACTAGACTAAAATATACGAAGAAATATACTAGAGATAAAATATACGAAGTTCGCCGGGTCAACTAGAAATATTATAAATGTTGCTTCAGACTGGCCTTTTAAGTGCAATTCGATACAAGACTCCCTTCAGTCTCAAGTTGCACTTATCGTTCGCTCAGTTTCTGATGTATTTGAAAATAAGCACAAAAATGCTAAAATCATTGTATATTTTGTGCAAAGGAATATTAACCGGTATAGATTAATTTTTTTTATGACATAGATGTAGCAAACGGACATGCAGGCCAACTGGTGTTATATGTTGTATGATATACATATACATATGTTAGTCATACTTTTTATGTATTGTTTTTCTTGTGTTATTGTTATGGAATAAAGGTTAAAGATAAGATAAGATTCTTATCTTAATGGTTCTTATTCTATGGTCGTCGCTACTCTCATAGGACTGGTGTCACACGCGAGACTGTAGTAGGGTTCGTTGCTACCCCTGGGGCTTAAGTTGGAACGTCTCTTTGTTTCGTTGCAGACTGCACTCAAATTAGCTGCTGCTTCACTGCAGAAATAGGTTCAGGGTGGTAACTACGCGGATAAGTTTGGGACAGACTTTACCACCTTTAAAATACGTGATTGCTACAGTGCATTGTAGCAATCACAACTTGACGAGATTATGCATTAGAATTTTTTTTAAACATATATTTTTTGCACCCTGAAGGTGGAAATATCCTCTTATAAACGAAAGAGGGGAGTTGGAGTGAGTGCTCATGCGGCGTAGTGTGCATTAAGAGGGTATGTCCACCTTCAGAGCGCAAAAAAAACATCTGTGTAAAAATGTTTCTAATGCGTTTTCTCATGAAGTTGTGATTGCTACAATTCACTACGGCCGGCCTGCAGTGGCCAATATGAGCCAATATGAGCTTACTATGCCTATCCCTTTCAGAACTGGCCTTACACGATTGTGTGGTTTATTAGACTCAATTTTGCCCAAAAACTATAGCTCCTACATGAACGGGCTCGCCTCCACACGATTGCGCGTGAGCCGAACTTTTTCCTTGAGAGGGAATTTCGCATTTTAGTCAGTCGGCTTACAGGCAGCGACCTGTCGAGTGCAGTGGTATTTTTCGATCCCGGCTTCGACGAATGTAAGTAGAATTGTATGAGTATTTGTTTGTTATTTGTATGTGATAGTGCACAAAACATAACTTTAATGTTATTTCTATGTGATTTTGTGTATTTTTACACTGTAATTGACAATTACGCTACAGTAATTAGTTACCAAACTTTTTCGACACGATTGTATGAAGCAGGGCCAATGGCTTATCTCTTAGCAAAGTTGGTATTTAAAAGTTGTTTTTTATTTTACAGATTGTTTAAAAAATGGCGCGATTTTTAAACGAAGATCAAATCATAAACTATTTAAATGGATCTGGGGATGAAGGTAGCGATGATGAGGATCACCATGACATAGATATTGAAGCTCAAGACTTTTCTTCCTCCTCTTCCTCCGAGGCATCGAGCGATGAAGATGTGCCACTGGCGAATTTGCGGTGGAATAAGAAGAAATTTCAATCTAAACCGTTACCAATGTTACCAGTACCTGAGCTACACCCAATATTAACTCCAGCACAATACTTCGAACGATATTTTTCGTTGGAGTTAATGGAACAGTTTGCGCTCGCTACAAATCAATATTATATGACTGAAACTGGTCATCAATTGAAGCCTGTTTGTACTTCTGGGGAGATCAAAAAGTTTTTTGGTATCCACGGTTTGATGGGGTGCTTTAGCTACCCGAGAATCAAATTATTTTGGAACCAGCGTTTCAAGTTTGACCCCATTGCAACAGCCATGTCAAGAAACAGATTTTTTCTCCTCAGGGTGAATCTACATGTTCTTAACGTTCATGCCGTAAACAAGGAGGAGGAGCAAGCAAAGAACAAATTATGGAGAGTTCAGCCCGTTATTGATTCTGTCCGCAATCGATGCCTGCAGTTACCTCGTAATGATGTTTACTTTTCGATTTATGAACAGATGATTCCATTTGGAGGAAGATGCGCGGGGCTCAAAGTGGTAGTAAAAAATAAACCCCGCCCAGAGGGCTTGAAAAATTTCGTCGTTACTTCTTCCACTGGCAAAGTTTTAGATTTCGAAATTTACCAAGGAAATACCACCAACTTGCCTGATTTAGAGAAATTTGGAATGGGACCTGCTGTGGTATTACGCTTAGCTAGCTCTCTTCCAGAAGGAAGTTTTCTTTACTTTGATAGATACTTCTCATCTTTGCCATTGATGCAAGAACTACATAAAAGAAATATGGATGGGACGGGCACTTTAATGATGAACCGTTTCAATACAAAAAAAAATACGAAGTATGAATTTAAAAAGGATGCGGCAATGAGACGAGGCGAATGTGAAGAGGTTGTTAGCGCTGATGAAAATATTTGTATTTTGAAATGGAAAGACAACAAAGGTGTGTTGCTAGCTTCTACAGCTTTTGGTAGTGAGCCCACGTCCATTGTTCCTAGGTGGGAAAAGAAATCAAGGCAGTACATCGACGTTTCCTGTCCAGCAATTGTAAAAAATTACAATGCTTTCATGGGAGGAGTTGACACCTGTGATCAGATGATGGAAAACTATAGAACTTGGATAAAGTCAAGAAAATGGACTCTGAAACTTACCCTACATCTCTTTGACCTCTCCATTGTCAACTCCTGGATGGAATATAGACAAGATTGCAAGGCACACAAAATGAAGACCAAAGACATCATGGATCTACTGGCCTTTCGTCTAAGTCTCAGTGAATACCTGTTAGCAGGTTCACCAAGGGCTGCTAACGATAAACGAGGACCAGAGTTTGCTGAAATGCATAGTTCTTCAAAATATCGCCCAAAGCCCTTACCATCCGTTGATATGTAAAAACACAGCTATAATCACTGGCCAGTTATGGATACTCTGAAAGAGCCTCGAGCCTGCCGCGCCTTGAAGTGTACCAGTAGAACACGTTGTCGATGCTCGAAATGTGACGTTTATCTGTGCCTCACAAAGGACAGGAATTGCTTTTACGATTTTCATAATTAATTGATCTCATTTAATTTTTTATTATGACTGAATAAGCACTTTTAAGACTGATTAATATAAAACAAGGTGATTGTTACTTAAAGTTATATAACTGTTGTTGATTTTGCATGTTTGAATTTAAAATATTGTTTTATTTACGCAAATAAACATTTTTTTACTTAATAAATTTATTGTTTCATTTAAATTAATTTATAAGCTTAAGCCCGTCTTGATACGATTGCGCGGTTTCATAATTGTGTGTTCGCTGTCTTTGGCCCTCGTTCATACAAATGTGTGGCTTAAAATTTTCCAAGTTGGCAATTTTCCAAGATGGATGGAACAACATAAAGTGTTTCAGGATGGATCCGTCACACATTTTACAGTATGCAAATGCTATACTAACGTCACCGACTCATATGCAGACCACCAACAACGACTACCCCGGTGGCGTAGTGGTCAACACGCCGGTCAGCCACGTGAATGGCTCTGGGTTCGATCCCCAGCAGTGCAAAAATTTGTGTTACTGTCTTTGTGTGTGTCCATGACACTCACGACACAGGATACTACTATTAGATACTATTTATTTATTTATTTATTCACCAACTCTTATTCCAGGTGTACGGCTTGACGTACGCGGACGTGCAGGAGGAGCCGACGCTGGAGTCGAAGCGGCGCGAGCTGATCACGGCGGCCGCCATGCAGCTGGACCGCACGCACATGCTGCGCTACATCGAGCGCACCGGGGACCTCAACGTCACCGGTACCAAGATATAGGTACCGGTGAAGTGACCCTGGACATTTTATGATATGAACTCAAAACTTTAGTACTTAAAGGTGGTCCGACTAGGTGGACTGACGACATGACAAAAACGGCGGGAAACCGCTGGATTCAGAGGGCGCAGTACCGAACGGAGTGGCGCCGTTTAGGGGAGGCCTATGTCTAGCAGTGGACCTGGAAGGGCTGAGTGATGGAACTCGATACTTTAGTACTTTATCAACTGGTTTCGGAGCAGTTCCAGGTTCTTCATAAGCTCCCACCGGTCAGAAATCGGCGGTGAAGATCCCACGGGATTGAAGATGAAATATTTGAAATCAAAGAACGTCCAGTTTTGTCTACAAGTAGATAGAGGCGCGATTATCAGTTCAAATAGCGCGTTTTATTTTGTTTTTCTACTTTTAGTTTCGTAACAGTAGTTTGTGATTTTTAATAAGATTGAATAAAAGCTTCCTCTACCCACCTACCTCTACCCACCTACCTCTACCCACCTACCTCTACCCACCTACCTCTACCCACCTACCTCTACCCACCTACCTCTAACTGCCTACCTACCTGCTCTACCCAAAACGTATTGGTTGAACATTTTTAACTTTTACATTGATTTTGTTCAGATTTGGGCCGTACAGCCAGTCACTTCTACATTACATGCGAGACGATGGAAGTGTTTAACTCAATGGTGAGGAAGTCCATGACCCAGGGCTACGTGCTCGAGATGTTGACGAGGTGCTCCGATTTCCAGCAGCTCAAAGTGAGTTCACTGTATTTTTTTTATGACATGACTGGTGTTAAATGGTCACTGCCGCCCATTGCCATCTTCTCTTAAACTCGCATTGGACCGGTGTCTCACGCGAGACTGTAGGAGGGTGCGTTGCTACCCCTGAGGCTTAAGATGGAATGCCTTTTTATCACGGGAAACGCAACATTGCTGCTGCTTCACGGCAGAAATAAGTGAAGGGTGGTAACTACGTGGGTGAGTGTGGGACAGACTCTACCACCTTCGGCATAAATTCATAATATACGATTTTTTCATTGATTACTATGAAATACTGGCTTACTGGACTAGTTTGGTAGTAACTTAACTTAGTGCAAGGTAAGGAAGTATGTATCATGTTGTTTCATTATTAAAAAAATAAAATGAATAGTTCAAATATATGTCTTAAACCCCCACCCATTGAAAACCTTAAAAACTAATCTTAAAAAAAATCTGAAGTATTTAGCTATTTACGTAAATAATAAAAATAAACTATAAATATGTTTTATAGGTCAGGAAAGAGGAGCTCTCCGAACTATGGAACCTGAAGGACGAGTACTGCGAGTTGCGTATAGAGGACCCGCCCGAGGACATACACTGGAAGATCAATATCCTGCTCCAAACTTACCTGTCGAGAGGAAGGGTCAACGTCTCGTCGTTGCAGTCGGACTTGAACTATATCAGTCAGGTATAAGGTTTATTTTCCATTTTTATGACTTAGAAGTGGCAGTATTACATTACATGCCCGCAAACGCCTTTTCTGAGTTTTTGACAGTTTTGGTTATAATGACCTTCCATGTGTCGGGTTTTCTTTTTCAGTTTCTTCTTACCCTGGACTATTCTTTTTTAAGCAACCGTTTTTTTTATTAAAGCAGTTTTTTTATGACTTAGACTTTGCTACCCAAACGGGCATATAGGCCATTTTGCGAAATGGTCACTGCTACCCATAGGCATCTTCCCATAAACTCGCATAGGACTGGTGTCCCACGTGAGACTGTAAGGCGGTGCTTTGCTACCCCGGCTTAGAATGGAATGGACGTCCACGCAAAATAAATATCCCGATAAACGCATCATTGCAATTTTAATCTTAACGCTCTACATATAAAGTTCAATTCGATCATCTGTGGAGTTTTTTATTGGTTATAAATTGGGGGGTGGGTGTATACTGAAACACAGGTACTTGCTGTGCCTAGTTCAGGAAGCGAAGCTTGTTGGGTTCTTCAATTTTATAATCAAAAGAAATATGTTGATGTAGTGGGCTAATTTCTATTGCAACTTTGTGTAATATTTTAGGAATACATTTTTTATCACTGAACGATTCGTGAGTTATGCGAGTGACACATGATCAGCCGTCTGCAGTCTTCGCCGCGAACTTGTGATCGATGAGAGCTCATGATGAAGGGTTTCGAACAGGTCCGAAACTAGTCGGGCTGACCCAAAAATAGGCAACAACAACAACAAAAAATGATTCACACTCACAGCCCACAGTAGGATAGTAGTATCCTGTGCCGTCGGTGCCATGGACACACACAAACACAGTAACACAAACACCCAGACCAGTAACAGAAATCCAAAGTCATCATTGAAATTTCTGTACTGCTGGTTATCGAACCCAGGACCTTTCACGTGGCGGACCGGCGTGTTGACCACTACGCCACGGGAGACGTGAAGTAAGCCGGTTTAACAGTAATAAAGTTATTATTATTATTATTATCAGAACGCGGTGCGCATAGTGCGCGCGCTGTTCGAGATCACGCTGCGCAAGAACAACGCGTACATGGCGGGGCTGTACCTGAAGATGGCCAAGATGGTGGAGCTGCAGCTGTGGGACTTCTACAGCGACATGCGCCAGTTCAACTGCTTCCCCAGCGAGGTGCTCAGGCACATCGAGTACCCCATGCTCAAGCCCGCTCAGATACGGGATATGGACTGGAAGGAATTGGGTGAGTTTGGAGTGAATTTGGGGCAGAATTTCGAGGTTAACATCGCATCCTCGTATAGCCTGCAAGGGACATTCATCCTGCTTGACGTTGGGAGAGGGTGTGTGTAATTACCAACAACTATTTAACACCAGATACAGAACAAGGATGTGTTATGACGCCTGATATCATCCCTTAGATCGTCTCGATCCAAGGGATGATATCAGGTCATCCCTTGGATCCAGACGATCCAAGGGATGGTGGTCTTTTCGCACTAACACATCATTGTATTGTGTTTTTATCACCACTACTTCACTTTACTTCACTAATTGTTTTTGTGTTGTTTATGATTCGACCATGATTCGCCCAGTGGTCAACACGTTGATCTGCCACTTGAAGGGTCCCGGATTCGATCCCCAGCAGAGCAGAAATTTGATTGGATTAATTTGAATGTCTGTTACTGGTCTGGGCCTTTGTGTTACTGTCTTTGTGTGTGTACATGGCACCTACGACACAGGGTGTTATTATCCTACTGTGGGGATGTGAGTATGAAGCGTTTAAACTACTTGTTAAAGCGTTTTAACTAACTTGTTTTACCTTCATACAGGTGACTTGATACGGAACCCGAAAGCAGCGAGGCATCTAAAGAAGTGCGCGGACGAGTTCCCCCTGCTGGAGATGGAAGCCAGCCTCCATCCTATAACTCGAACTGTGCTGCGAATCCGACTCACGATCACGCCTAACTTCAGGTACTTGTAAATCCTTTGCCTGGTTCACCAGCAGGTGGTAGTCTGTCCCAAGCTCGCCAGCGTAGTCTCCACCCTGTACCTATTTCTGCCGTGAAGCAGCGGCAATTGCGTTTCGGTGTGAACGGTGCAGTTTGCGGTTTACGGGACTAAGACGCATTCCACCTTAAGCCTTGTGTAGCAACGCACCCTCCTACAGTCTCGCGTGGGACACCAGTCCTTTGCTAGTTTGAGGGATAGTGTCTTTGGAAGTGTCTATATTTAACACCAGATGGCCTGCATGCCCGTTTGCTACACCTCAATAACATTAAAAAGACGAGTTTAACGCCTTTTGTCCTACGTGCTCTCTCTCTCTCTCTCTTACCTTCATTCTTTCTTTGTCTAATCCTAAACATTTATTAATAAATACAGATGGAGCGACAAATACCACGGCAAGGCCCCTGAAGCGTTCTGGATATGGGTGGAGGATCCCGATACTGACATCATGTACTACCACGAGTACTTCCTCATCACCAAGAAGCAGGTGATTAATTTCTATTGCGTTAAGCTGTATCTAAGAGGTTATAATTTATAGTTTAATTTAAAAATACTATAATTATAATTTAATTTAAAAGTACTTATAAATTTGGGCATGTATATAATTGTTTTCTTTTTAACATTTATTTTATATTATTTCTTTGCATGGCTAGGCATAGCCTCTTTGTAATAATAAAAATATGACCCTATACATATTTTCGGTTATTGTTGTTATAATTTGTTGTTTATGTACAAAATAAACACGTAATATTGTAATAATAATATCGATCACAATTGATCACTATTAAACCAGCTTACCTCATGTCTGTTTTCGCGATAGCTCTTTTTTTATGTCATAGAGATAGAGATGTTAAATGGTCACTGCCGCCCATAAACACCCTCCCCCAAACTCGCATAGGACTGATGACCCACGCGAGACTGTGGGAGGGTGCGTGGCTACCCCTAAGGGTAACATCTAGTACCGTGAAAGTTCGGGCTTCAACCTCACGTAGGACTTATGTCCCATGTGGTTTTTAGGACGCGTTAGGCTTCTAAGGCCCTAAGGTTTCAAATGGATCGCCTTTTTCCTCACTGTGCCGCATATTGCTCACTTCAAACCGACACGAGAGATTGCTCCTGCTACACGGCAGAAGTACGTGCAGCGGTGGTTAATAACATTAATAATATAAACAACATTTAACAATGTCAGTTATTACTGTTGTTAAGAACAGTTAATATCAGTAATATTATAAACAGTAATAACAGTAATAAAAAGTAATAAATAGAGCCTATTTTAAATAGCAAGGCAATGCGAATTGACGAATAGATTTAATTTAACCGCAGGTGATCACAAGGGAGCCACACGAACTGGTGATCACAATACCAACATCCGAGCCACTGCCCCCGCAGTATTACATTAGGGCCACGTCGGAAAGGTAAGAACCCAGAACTACTACTAGATATATACATATATAATATGTTCAAGTGTTGTTTCACGCATGTATCATAGACTTATTTGATTCATATATGTATATCATTTTTAATAATAAATATACTAAACACTGGAATGATAACAGTTAAAGCTAGTTTATTTCTACATTAATCAGTAAATTAAACACTGGAAAATCATTAATGAAAAAATGTGTTGAGCTTAAGCTAGTTTATTTCAAAATTAATCAGTAAGTTAAAGGGAATTACACTATAAAATCATTATTGAAAAAATGCGTTGAGTTTAAGCTAGTTTATCTCAAAATTAATCAGTAAGTTAAAGGGAATTACACTATAAAATCATTAATGAAAAAATGTGTTGAGTTTAAGCTAGTTTATCTCAAAATTAATCAGTAAGTTAAAGGGAATTACACTATAAAATTATTAATGAAAAAATGCGTTGAGTTTAAGCTAGTTTATTTGTACATTAATTAGTAAGTTAAATGGAACTACACTATAAAATCATTAATAAAAAAATGTGTTGAGCTTAAGCTAGTTTATTTCTGCATTAATCAGTAACTTAAAAGGATCTACACTATAAAATCATTAATAAAAAAATGCGTTGAGCTTAAGCTAGTTTATTTCTACATTAATCAGTAAGTTAAAAGGATCTACACTATAAAATTATTCATGAAAAAATGCGTCTATTAACCATTAACATTCAGTTAGTATTGTGGAAATACATTAACATTATAGTAAATATAATTAGTCTCGCATGGACAGGTCCTATGCGAGTTTAAGGGAGGCCTGCATGCCCTTTTGCTACCTTTATGACATAAAAAAATAGCAAACTTGCATGCCGGCAATCTGGTGTTAAACCATCACTGCCACATGTAGACGGTTTTCAACCGCACCTAAGACAGATGCCCCATGCGAAGCTATACAAAGATACGTCGTTACCACCGAATTCCTCTCTGGCCTGTCTACCGCATTCTGCACCCTTCGAACCGAAATGCAATTGTACCGATTTTTTTATGACATAGAGGTAGCAAACGGGCGTGCTGGCCATCAGATTGTAAATGGTCCCACCCTTCCCCAAACTCGCATAGAGCTGGTATCCCACGCGAAATTGTATGAGGGTGCGTTGCTACCCCTGAGATTTAAAGATGGAATGCCTCTTTGTCCAGAGAACCGCAAACTGTACCCTTCAAACCGAAATGCAACATTGCTGCTGCTTCACGCAGAAATAGGTGCAGGGTGGTAACAACGCGGGCGAGCCTGTGACAGACTCTACCACCTTTTTTGCATCACGTCAGAAAATTGGCGCAACGATGGTGAGATGGTGAGGTGCGCGGGGGAGAAGGAGGCATATCTTTTTACCTTAAAATTATTTCTATTATATAATATAATATTTATATCTAAAATAAAGTTAATATTGAAGAGGTTGTGGAACCAATAAACATAATTTGTTTACAGATGGTTGGGATCAGAGAGTGTTTTACCACTAACGTTCCTTAACTTGATACTGCCTGAAACACATCCCCCTCATACAGGTACAGTACTTCATATGTTTAAACACTGGAAATTGAATTTACTTAATATTAGGGCTTAAAGCGCTCGTGGTCGCGTGGAGTGTTACAAGCGCAACTGATCGCGCAAGTCAAGCAAAGCCGGCTCCGCGCGGTACTTGGATGAGTGATCGCAAGTGGCAATATTTTTGAACGCTTCCAGAGGGCACGTTAAGCCAACGGCCCTGTTGCTATCTTCAGAACAGTCGTTAAGCCGTATTAGAGACTTGCGGGCGGCCAATATACTTCCGACATCCGACAGGGGTTAGTGACCCCTCCATCGATCTGCATTTGAGCTGCGTGGAGTAGTATGCTCCAGGCTTTCTCAGATTCAACGAGAGACCCGGCCTGCTGTGGCCAATATGGGTTGTTTTAAGTAGCACTGACTTGCTGTGTTCGGTTTTAAGTGTGCAGCAAGAGGAGAGGGACAAGAGAATGTCATTATAGGCCTCAAAAATAAGGCTTTTCTTGCAGCAAACGTGCAAAATGTGGAACAAGCATCCATTCTTATTATCCAGAGCTACATGTACGAAATCCTACAAGGCCGGCAACGCATAGACAATCTTCTCGTTGTTGCCTATATATTGCATAAAGGCGAGGGTGAACACTTACCAACAGATGGTCCGCCTGTCTGTTAATATTTTGTATAAAAAATTATAACAACGCATCGTCGCAGCCTTGCGTTAAAATCAGTCATGCAGTGGATGAGGTTGTCCGTGCTTGGCAGTTACCGTGACACGATTATCCTGGATGCTCGTTTGCTGCTTAACAGTATCTAGAATTATTACTATTAAACCGGCTTAATAAGAAGACTGTCTTTGTCGCGACCTTGTGAGAGCGTATGATGAAGGGCCTCGAATAGGTCCGAAACTAGTCGGGCGTTCCTGAAAATAGACGTGAGGTAAGCCGGTTTAATAGTAATCATGTGTAAAGACGATACGTATCGTATACGCGTACGTATCGTATACGCGTACGTATCGTATAGATAGGAATCGTTCAATATAGAACGTTCTATACGGTTCCAGATTTGCTAGAACTGCAGCCCCTGCCGGTGACCGCGCTGAACAACTCGTCGTACGAGCTGCTGTACAGCTTCTCGCACTTCAACCCTATCCAGACGCAGATCTTCCACTGCCTGTACCACACCGACAGCAACGTGCTGCTGGGCGCGCCCACGGGCTCCGGGAAGACCATCGTGGCCGAGATCGCCATGTTCCGCGTGTTCAACCAGTACCCGGGGTGCAAGGTGGGTTTCCGTGGTATTTCCAATGTGGGTTGCATATGTATATAATATGTAACAAAAATAACATCTCATCTCTGTTAATACCAAATACAATAACTTTTAAAACATAACTACAATAAACTTTAAATACCAAATACAATAACTTTTAAAACATAACTACAATAAACTTTAAATACAATACAATAAATTTAATAAATTTTAAAACATAACTCTAGAAAGAAAGAAAAGACGACAAATCTAATTAACATACAGTTTTCTATTTTGTTTTAATACATATTTAGTGACGTCATATATATCGGCGCAATACCATTTATTTATATGTTTTAAATAAATAATCACCGTAAAACTATTTTATAAATAAATACTTCGATTAACTTGATTTAGGTTATCGAAAATTGTAACATCGCAGTGATTTTAGTTCAGTGGTTGATCACAAATAACTATTAAAAACTATTATTAAAATCAAAGTAATGTTAATATTATTTGAATATTTTAATTATGTGTTTAAAAATGTTAAGATAATTATTCTACGTAAATTTGTGTAAGTTCCGGAAACATAAGAATGTTTTTAATTACAACTTCCTTCATAAAAGATGAAATAATTGTATTGTCAATTAGTTATTCTTATTGTTACTTAAACAAATGTTTTATATTAATGTAGGAATTATTGTAAGTAAATCTATGATGTTGTGCATAGATTTCTTATAACATTTGAATATTCTTATTTAAGACTTCCGTTATAAATTCTAATTTAATTAATTTAAAATGAAATTTAAGTTTAATAATTATCATTATTTGTTAAATAAATGTTTTAAATTTATGGAGAAATTATCGTAGGTATAGTTTCGATATGGTGGATCAATTTGTGATTATGTTTAAATATTTGACTTCCGCCATAT
>DWPZ01000006.1:0-12666 GCA_018252115.1 Milanion marciana | reverse complement strand
TGTTTTTTTAACTTCAATTCTATTCCTTGCAGTTATATTCATTTCACTTTTATTATTTTTAACTCATTAACTTGCTATTTTAAAATGAATGAAATTTATTTTATTTCAGGTCGAACAGTGAAAATAAACTTGTTACCAAACACTTATATCAATATCAAATGTGAAAATACAACGAGCCTAGATTACAGTAAGCTACCAAAATGTGCCAACCAAATGAATACGTTCAAATCAGTCAGTTTCAAAGACTGTCCATTGCCATCAACGTCATTCAAAGATGTGTTAAAGCGTATGGGAGTGTCAAAGACGATGTCTTTAATATTTCAAAATGCCAAGAACTTATCAGGGTACTTCAGCAGAAAACATTTCTCAGGATTACAAGACTTAACAAAGTTACTTCTATCAGTCAACGGAGTCACGCACTTGCCAAATAATCTCTTCGTCGATATTAATAACCTAACTTGGTTGAATATCCGTTGTAACAGCATTAACCTTTCAGAAGAATTGTTCAAACCTCTAGAGAAACTAGAAACTTTGGAGATCAGTCACAACCACTTGACTAATATGTCTTCTAACTTATTCGCTCACTTATCGTTTCTGAGGAAACTATCTTTGTGGCAGAGCAACGTGACCTGGTTCTCAAAAGACTTTTTCACTGGCGTAGACGTTCTCGAAGAATTAGATCTGAGTTCTAACGGACTTAATGAACTCCCACCGCTTATTTTCAAGCCATTAAAAAAACTGAAGAAGCTGACGTTATTTTCAAACAAGTTCTCATCACTACCACAAAATTTGTTTACTGAAAATGGTAATTTAGAAACGGTTATTATTCTTAACAATGACGTTAAAATCAGAAAACTTCCAAAAAACTTATTTGCTAGCCTGCCTAATTTAAAACAAATATATATCCAACGATGTGGGCTAGAAGAGGTACCTTATGACATTTTTGTGAATTCACCTTTGATAACTAACATATCATTAGCTTACAATGATATTATGAAACTACCTGAGTCGATATTTAACGACCAAATAAACTTACTGGAACTTGATTTGAGTCACAATAATTTGAAAACCTTGGAACCCAAATTATTTTCATCTTTGGTGAGACTTGAAAAGCTGAATTTATGTTACAATTCCATAGAAGAAATTTCCGGGTAAGCTAAAATAAATACATTTTGATTACAAATGAACGTGAAATTATAAGAAGTTTATTTATGTTTCCAATTGTTTCAGATCAACTTTCTCATCACTTTTGAGTTTAATATATTTGAACATGGAGAACAATAACCTTAAAGTAATATCTTCGTATTTATTCAGTAATAATAAACAGAGAATGTCAATATCACTTGCTTATAATAGACTCGATTTCGAAAACAAAGAACTTGAGAACAATTCGTGGACAGTGAAAAGTGTATCCCCTTTTGCGCATACATACAATTTGAAGCTGCTTAATTTAAGCCATAATGTTTTCAAAAAATCTTTTATTGACTGGTGGAATAACGGACACGAAATTTTAGATATCAGTTATAACTCTATACAATATCTATGGGTTGGTATACATTTTTACTTACTTTATATTTCAGACGGTACGTTTGAAAAACTATTTACCCATTAACTGCGAAATAAAAGGCTTGATTATCATGACCTACATCTAATTAACACAAGCTAATATTTCATGATGATGGTATTTTTTTAATGACTATGACGTCTTAATATTTACAAAGCCTTTTGACATACCATTTTATTAAAGATTTAATTAAGGTAAAACATATTCAAAAACTAGCTTAGTACTGCGAGCCAAATATTTTTTATATGAGTTTCGGTTTATTTGAATATTATAATAAAATGGCAAATGCACATTATGAAGTATGTAATATCTATAATATTACAGAGCTACAGCGGCGCCACTACACTGATGTTAATACCGAAAGAAGATTATGACGTCCTACTTAAGAAACCAGTGAAAGAGGTGTGGATTTCCAACAACGATTTCGAATGCAAATGTAGAAATTATCATTTTTTGGACTACCTCAAGGAACATTCCAAAACAAAGGTTTGTTGAAACATTTTTGCACATTTATTTATTCTTTAAACAGGTTATAATATAAATATAGGTTCCAAAAAAAAAGATGCGTGTAACATTCATCAAAGCTGCTAATATACGAGTATAGGTGATTTCTCTGACGTTACAGATGTCCGAGCCGAGCGAGCCGGCCTTACCTTTTTCTAGGTATTTGCAAAAGATAGACATCGTCGTCTTATTGGTTAGCGAAGTGTCGCATGAAATTTAATTAAGATCATCAGATTTTGATTAAATTTCACGTACGTAAATAAGAAGAAGGCTTATATTATTGGTTGGATTCAGTAGTGTACATATGGGTGTATATGGGTGTATTTTCATACCAATTTAAATTAGTAAAATAATATTTTAGACTTTATTTAAGTACCAGTTTGTTAATTTTCTTGAAAAGTATGGCTTTAGACTATCCCTTTCAATTTATGTTATTTATTAAAATGAAGATATTTAACTAACATCGATACCTTGTGCCTTATTACTAATCAACGATTGTACAAACCAAGTGTTTTAATTTCAGATTATGGACGAAGAAACACTTCATTGTCCCATATGGACTAAAAATGTCTGCTATTTGAGATACCTAATATTTATAGCACTGCTCACGGTATCTTTAATCATTTTTGTGTGCACGTTCATACTTTATCTCGTTTATAGAAAAGAGATTTACTCAGCAATTAAGAGCCGATGCGAGATGTATTATATGCATCAGAACAATCTAAGACCTCCCAATAAATACATCGTCGTTAAATACTCGGAGAAAGATGAAGAATTCGTGCTAAAAGAGATGTTACCTGGATTAAGAGTGCACAAAAACATTGTAGTACATACCAAACCTATAAATAAACCTAAAAGTAAGAACTTTATAAAAAAGATTACGAGTAGTACCCAAGAAACGGACACGACGCTAGTTATCTTTTCACCGAACTACTTAACGTCAGCTTACAGCCACGTGAACATAAAGAAGATACGGGGTGAAATGTTGAAGGCGAAAAATACTGTTTACGTCTTTACCGATATTGGGCCAGAAAATTCTATCTATGCTTTCCTGAAGGACCAGAGGGATCAACGCTCGACTATTTTGTGGAGCGAACCGAATTTCTGGAACGCCCTGATGCTTTTAATTGTATCCAGCACTGGTAACAAATCAAAAGTCGAGAAAAGCAGATCTGGAATCAAAGCGCTTAATGGACCCAAAACCAAATTGTCTCCTATCGCAGCGTCGTTTACGAAGCCATCGGATTGGGCGCACTTTTACGCTCTCGATACATTTGCACACAGTCAAGTTTAGTTTCATCTTCATTTACTTTAGTGAGGTAAAGACTGACTTCTTCACCACGATTGATGTTTCATATTCCGTAGTTGAGATCACATTTACTTTCTAATAACATGTAAGTTCTTAGCTAGTTATGAAAACTGTTATACGTTATAGATTTTCGAAGAGCTAATTGTGTAACATTTTTACGGAAACGTATTTTAGCGTGTAAAAATTTGGGTAAGCGATTGATATTTATAGTGTGTAACTGCTGCCTAGTAGGACTCTGTATTATTGTTTGTGTAGGTAAACCTACTCGCGCACCTTGATACCTACCGAACTTCAAAGAAGTAATCGTAATGTACTAGCATCGCATAAATGTAACCGGTGTTTAATGATTTATTTAAGTTTTTAAATGTACATAGCATTATGTGATCGAGTATTATTAATTGTCAAATATTATGTTTCAAGGAAACGGCAAGTTGTTAAGAGTTGTAAAGTACAGCTTAAAATAAAACGTATACTTTAACACTAACACTTTGTTTTATTTCTCTTTCATTTAAAAAATAGTTTCTGATCAAGGGTTATGTATTACCTACTTACAGATCTGGTCTGGTTTCCTAGCTATAATTTTATAGTATATACTTTTTTAAGACTAAATGCATTATATTTTCATCCCTCGTAACTCCCTTCGAAGTTCGAGGAAATGTTATTATTAACATTCATTCTCATAAGTTATCGTCAGGTACATTAACAATAGATTATACCTAACTTTTATGAACTTGCAATTATTAATTTTCAATTATTCTACTTAAATTAATTCTAAATATGATCGATATGAATTTGAAATAAGCAATACACTTGCAATAGATTAGCTTCCAGTACAGGATAGTAAATTTTATTCCCGCAACGTTACTGTTCATACCATAATTACGCCACAAATCAGAATAATGCGTAATTAAAACGAACGAGGCAAGCCCAGCAAACATCTCATTATGAGATAGGTACACAATAAAATCGTTATGAACATAATTATGCCCCTTTGTTTGCGTTCTGAAAATAAAATGGCAAGTGTAATTTTGGTATGAACTGTAAGCTTTGTTTACCTCATTATTTTTAACTTAAAAATAACACTCAGGGTAGGTACAGTTAAGTAGGTCATTCATGGTGTCTATGTCATAGAGGTAGCAAACGGGCATATAGGCCATCTGGTGTTAAATGGTCACTGCCGCCCATAAACAAACTCACATAGGACTGGGGTACCACGCGAGACTGTAGGAGGGTGCGTTGCTACCCCGGAGGCTTTAGATGGAATGCCTCTTAGTCCGACCGACTTCAGATTTCTACTACTCTCAAATAAGTTCGCGGCTAAAAAGTTCTAATTTATGTACTCATAAGTTTGCTTACATATACATTTATGCTTGATAGAATTGGTACAGGACCTGATAGGTAGTTTGCGGTAAGACTAAGTTAGGATCTCCCAAATACTCTAATAGAGAATAAGCGTCACATAGGGACACTCATAAGTAACTATTCTTTTAAATAAAATAATTGAGTGTTTGTTTGTAATTTTTAAGTAGGTTAGATTCCTCCTGAACGCATATTTAAAATTTTTTTTTTTGCTTATGCTTTTTTTCTACAGCTTAAGATGGAATGCCTCTTTGTCCGGCGAACCGAAGACTGCACACTTCAAACCGTATCGCAACATTGCTGCTGCTTCACGGCAGAAATAATCATAGGGTGGTAACTACGCGGCCGAGCTTGGGAGAGACTCTATCACCATTAAAATGTATTAAGCTTGCACCATTTAGGTACCAAATCATTAACAAACGTATCTCGTAAACATATTCAGGCAAAGTCACGGGCGCCAGCTAACACTTTAAAAATAAAGTAACAGTAGGGCCTGCCTACTGTTTGATACATTTATTTTTTATTTCATATATTAGTCAATGACCGCGAGTGTAATTATAGTAATGCATCCGAAATTTTTTCTCGGCGTTCGATCCAGCCAGTCATCGCAATTAAATACAAGCCTTTTAGAAACGTACAGACAGACGGATTGCGTTGAAAAACAATTATATTATTTCACTAGAGTGATTTTTAATACATTACATTTATATAATATAGGTATATATATAAATGTAATGTAATATAAATGATATATATATACATATATGTGTGTGTACGTGTGTGTCTGTGTGTGTGTGTGTTTATAAGTAAATACTATTAGTAAATTTTATATAATACTTTGGCAAAAAAATAAATGAGGTTGAAAATTATTACGTATTTGAAACATTTTTATGTAGATTTTAGATTGCAAATAATAAGCGTATTTTGTATGTTTATTTTAACTTTCATAAAAAGTAACACTATAATTGAAAGTCAGAGAAACATTTTTATAATAATGATCGCGTCGTCATTTTATTTAAATCAACTAAACAAAAATTCTGTTATTAATTTAATAGACTGCTGTAAAAAACGTTGTTTATCCTTCTGTAAGCATTCAGTTCAGGATGTACGGTTTCGTGAAGGAAACGCCAACATTTCATAAATTAACAAAGTATAATTTCAGTATAGGTTACATATACACATCACCTTTAATACAAAATCAATAAAGCAATGGTTTACTTGTACTTACATGATATTTAACAAACGTTTCAACAATACTTCCACTTTAAATACTTTTATCTTTGTCTCCTTGCTTCCACTGTTTCAACCAGAATGCCGATGCGAGTTCTCTTTTGCCGAGAGAATGACTCGGAATGAACAAATGACAAATGAACTGACTTAACCGACAGATTGAATGACTTTATGCGTATTTACAATGAATGAATCAATTGAGTGTCTTATTAAATGTAATATTAACTAGAAATATGCTACTAAGTAAAATATAAGCTAACAGCTCGGCCATCCTGCTTGTAACGTGTCCTCACGTTTCATTTGATCACAGAGAAGAATTAAAACTGGAAAATAAATTATTTACTAATATTTCTAATTGTACATAAACAATAAAATCTTCTGATATTATTATCTACTCATTAATAAATAGCGGAATCAAATACATTACATAATAATTATAATTCATTATAATAGTTCTGTGTTTGTAACACCAACTTATCGCTTTAATCCACTGAACAATACTAGAATTTAATCCTATAAATGTATAACAAAGTTGACAAGACCAGCAAAGAATTAAATTATTTTAATATTATCATAAAATAACGATAAAAATCTCATTATTATCTTGCTGTTAATGCATTAACTAAATATAACAATTACAATTCATTTCAATAGTTTAGAGTTGTAAAGAAAAATCTATTCACTAAACAATACAAGATAATTGTTAATATAATTATATAATAATTTATAAAATCTATTAGTTTTAACAATATTGAATAACTGTTTGTAATAGATCAGGCTTAATACTTCAGGATTTAATAGTTTAAGAAAAGGTATTGTAAGCGTAATTAATTGTTAAATTCATTACTCATCATTTTCACTTCGACTATTATGGTCACTTTGGTCACCATCATCGAAATCTCTACAAAATGCTAGCCATGGTTGTATTTTATCGATAGCAACCACGGCTTCATACCGATGACCGCGTTTGCGAGTCACAGGAGTGTCTTCGACTAAGTATCTTTCATTTGGTAGCACTTTCATTACGCGATACGGACCTTGAAATTTAACTACGAGTTTTTGGGATTTACCGTCATGGGGCACATGCCTCTCAATGCGAACCAAGTCTCCTACTTTATATTTCTTTCCTAATTTCCTACTTTTATTAAATCTTACGATGTCTTTTTGCTGTTGATCTTTAATATTTTCGCTCGCGTTATTTCTAATGTCTTTTAATTGCTCAGAGTTGGTTAGGTTAGTAGTATCTAAAACGACAGAACTTAAAATCCCCTCCGTCCTAGCGGTAACATTAAAACCGAATAACAACTCAGATGGAGTTTTCTGCGTGGTTTTGTTAATTGTGGTATTAAGGCCTACCTGAATGTCATAAGTGTATTCATCCCAAGATTTATCATCATTGTTATGGGTGCAAGTTGAGAGCGCATCTAAGATTGTTCTATTGAATCGTTCGACTTGCCCATTTGCCCGAGGTGTTGCGACGGCGTTGGTTACATGTTTGATGCCGTATGCGGACACGAATTCTTTAAAAGACTTACTTGTAAAACTTGTCCCCTTATCAGTAATTAAACGGTTAGGTACTCCAAAATAACTTATATGCTCTTTCATCACGCGGATAGTGGTTTGAGACTTTGTATTCCTAACAGCTGTTATATTGATATATTTTGTAAAGCTATCAATCAGTACCAGTAAATAACAATTCCCTACTTTGCTCCTCACAAATGGGCCTAGGTGATCAGCATGCACTGTATGAAAGGGAATGTTGACCTTTTCTATGGGGTGTAATCCACCCTCTCGCTTACCACCAGGGGCCTTGTGATGGGCACATTCGAGACACGACTGAACATATTTTTTTATGAAACGACGCATTTTTGGAAACCAATAGTGCTGTCTTATACGCTGTAGAGTTTTCTCAAATCCGTAATGCCCAATATCGTCATGATTACGTTTTAAAATCTGCCAACGGACCCCCTTAGGTACCAACCACTTATTTTCCCCATCGACTATACGATAGACGCGACCATTTATTAATTTATAGTTTTTGCACACGTCCATAACTATATCTGCACTTTTATCAGCAAGGATAGACTTAATTATTTGTATCTCCTCATCAGCTTGCTGTACAGTGGCAATCCAGTCATCATTACATGTGTCAATGGATAGCACATCTAGAACATGAGTCTCGGATGCATAAGGAGACACTGGTCTACGGCTTAGGGCATCAACGTGAGTCATTTTTGAACCCGCCCTGTATTCTATTGTGCAATCAAACTCTTGCAGCTGGACCCACCAGCGTGCAACTCGCGGGATAAGATCGCGCTTAATAAACGTGGACCTAAGGGCACTACAGTCGGTATAAATCACGAATGGTACACCTAATAAATAAACGCGAAATCTATTTAGAGAAGCTACTACTGCTAGGGTTTCAAGTTCATAGGAGTGTAGTTTTCGCTCATCGGGGGAGGTTTTGCGGCTAAAATATGACACTGGATGAAGGACTTCACTAGCATCGTTTTGCAGTAGGATACCTGCTAATCCGTCTTTACACGCGTCTGTATGTAATTGCGTTGCAGCTTTTGGATTATATAAGGCCAACAGTGGTCGTTGAGTTAGTAAAGTCTTAATTTGATTAAAAACTTCCTCTTGTTTACTAGCCCATGCCCAGACTACGTCTTTCTTTAAAAGATCAGTTAACGGAGATGTTAAGATGGCATAATTTCTAATAAACCTCCTAAAGAAACCTGATAAACCTAAAAATTGACGTAATTCATGCTGGTTCTTTGGTGTCGGAAATTTGGAAATAGCTTCTGTCTTTTTACTACCCGGTCGAATGCCAGATGAATTTATTTCAAACCCCAGGAAGTCAATGGTATCCATGAAGAAGTGACATTTACTTAATTTTAGTGTGAGACCACCTTGCTTAAGAAGTTGTAGTACTTCCTCCAGCCTTTTCAGTCCCTCATCTACATCTTGACTAGGGACGAGTATATCGTCCATGTACACGATAGCATACTTCACCTTGGCATCATGCAAGATCTTATTTATAGTCCTCTGAAACACGGAAGGTGCGTTCACCAAACCAAAGGGCATGCGGTTATACTCAAACTGCCCATCTGGAGTAACAAAGGCTGTCTTATGACGCGACTCTTCGCTTACGGATATTTGATAATACCCCGAAGCCAAATCAAGTGACGTAAATAACTTGTTGCCCGCTAATTGGTCTAGTTGATCCTCAATACGTGGGAGAGGGAAGTGATCCTTCTTTGTTTTCCGATTCAAAGCCCTGTAGTCGACGCACAATCGTTTTTCACCAGTTTTTTTCTGAACTAAGACAATAGGACTGGCATACGGTGAGGAAGATTCCCTAACTATCCCACTGTCTAGCATGTCCTGTACCATCTTACTAACTAACGATCTTTCGCTATACGACAGTCTATATGGTCGATAAACAATAGGTATGTCATCCTCAAGCTCTATAACCATTTCTGTGACTTTAGTAAATCCCAGATCGTTTAAATTTTGGGAAAAACAGTCTTTATGTTTGCTTAATAGATCATGTAATCTCATTCGATCACTTTGCGGCAGATTTTCACCAGATGTAACCGAATCATTAGAGACACTTTTACTAGCCAGCATTTCACAACAATTTAGAACATTCAATGATTTTAAATTTTTGATATTCAAAGATCTCGTGAGCAAGGAATTTTTACTTATGGTTATGTCGCCTTTGGATACATTATAAACCAATACACCACTTCGACTATCCTTAATGTCATACACCCCTGGTAGAAGATAATATTGTTTACTCTCCTCCCCTCTAAGCGAACCACGTATGTAAATAGTCCCATCAAATAATGTATCAGATGCGACTGGTACGACACACAAAGAGTTTTTGGCAATAGTAATATCTCTAGCACAGAGCAATAAGACCTTAACATTATCGATCCTTTCAAAAATGACACTAGTTGGCGTCTTGGTAATAACAAGGTCAGGGATTTCGGTAAAAGAATGGCCTAAAAGGACGGGATAGCTCAAGACATAATCTTCTACAACATAAATATCGATAACATTGCTAATTCCTTGAACTTCAACATTACTTGTTATTAAGCCCAGCGGATTAATTAGGTTTGAGCCTATACCTTTAAGAACAGGGAGGTCTGAAGGAACACTTATGTCTAAATTTAGTTCTTTAGCTTTACTTATTTTAATTAACGAGCACTGACTTCCTAAATCCAAATGGCATGGTATTACCTCACCGTTAATTTTAATATCAAAAACGTACTTGTCATTGGAATTTTCATTAACGCACAACTTAGATACCTGTTTTTGATTTTTGTTTTTCGAATGCATTTCAGTTCTGTCAGAATCTATGCTCGCTTTGTTTTTATAACAACTAGAAGCCTGATGTCCTAACCTATCACAAAGAGAGCATTTAATAAGGGTTTTATCGCACCTAAAACTTGGATGACCAAATTCGTTACAATTGAAACAGCGTATGTTAGGATTATTTGATCCGGATTTAGAGGCCTGCGATCGGTAATAATCTGTACTATTATAGACCTTACGATCGTACCTATTTCTATTAGATTCTTGCGTTAACTTTCCAACATTAACCGACCTAAAATATTGAAGGACTTGTTCAGGTTCCTTAAACTGAGCGGCCTGAGCTCCTACTTTAATTGCCCGGTCACCCACCCCATGAAGAAGACAGTCTACTGCTTGTTTACCATAAATTTTACATCTATTTAATAAATTAAGTTTCGCGTAATAATAATGCTCCAATGAATCACCATATTTAACATGTTTGGACAGCATTTCCGTCAAGAGTTCAGCATAATCTTCGCGGCAAGGAAACGACTCAATCAGTTTCTTTTTCCATTCACCCCAAGTATGCAAAAGAGAAGGCAAACCCTCATACCAAGCTTTCCCTACCCCGGTTAATTTAGGCAACGCATAGTGAATGGTTTCCTTTTCGTCCCAACCGTAAATTTCAGCACATTCCTCGACTTTGGTTAACCATGTCAGTATGGTTTGTTCCTTTTTCATGGGATCAAACTCTGGTATGACGTTAGTAGCAAACGATAACTTAGGCTTATCTGAACTCTTGACGTTATTTAAAATTGACAAAAACTTATCTAACATTACATTTGTTTCAGATTCCCGCACTTTCCTATGTCTATAAAATCGTGATGACTCACCACTGCTCGAGCTGTTCCTTCGATATCTTTTCCTCGTTGTCTGTCGTCCCATGTCTCGCAATTGGTTGCCATATCTCCTCTTATGCGCCCGCCCGTCCGACGAACTATCCGAATAAGAGGAACCATCCCTCCTTTCCAGAATCCTAGAGGAACGAACTCCTCGTTTCCTCCTGCCTGGTAATCCATTCCTCGTGCTGCCTGATAACATGGCTGCTCCCTCGCCCACCAACATGGGCTCGACCCTGGACCTGAAATCAACCCTGCCCTCTAACCTGGGCTCACCCCTGTCCTCTAACCTGGACTTTCCCCAGCCCTCTAACCTGGGCTTACCCCTGCCCTCTAACCTGGGCTCCCCCCTGTCCTCTAACCTGGACTCATCCCCGCCCTCTAACCTGGGCTCATCCCTGTCCTCTAACCTGGACTCATCCCTGCCCTCTAACCTGGGCTCATCATCATTTGTGCTATACATTAGCCGTGTTATATTGTTTCCATCCATTGTAAATTTTGTATCTGAAACTTATAAATGGAGTTAATAATGTGACCACCAAATAATTAAATGTCAAAACAGCAAACTATCTAAAGTAAAATATTATTTATGTCAATGTACTTATAAGGTTTAATTCAGTAACTCAGACATTTATAGCATATAGGTTAACCATGTGGTATAACCTTTTACGCGTTTAATAGTTATTATTAATTCCTCTATATTTATAAATTTAAATATTGGTTACAGAAGTTTAATCTATTCGCTAATACTATAAAAAATACGAAATGTAAACATCGGAATAACCGAGCATTTATGAACAAAAGAAAGAGTAGAATCTTTCCATAAACCATCAATAACGCACAATAAAAGACAAAATATCCCTTAAAGTTACGGTAGAATCAAAAAAAAAATAAAAGCGGTTGCTTAAAAAAAAAGAAGAACAACACTGATCAAGGTAATTAGTTAGTCCAGTGAAATTTAAAAAATAATTTTAATAGCGGGTAGTTCTAAACGAAACTAATCACAGTATTTACGTAAAAAAAAAAAGATTGTCATCCAAAATGCACTTATAACAAACTTTATTTTGTTAATGCGTTCTTGTAATTATACTTTTTATGTAGTAAGATTTTAATGCAGACTTTTGTGGACGTGAAAAGAAAATAGAATTCTTTTACGATCCCACTTCTGAACTGTAAGCATTCAGTTCAGGATGTACGGTTTCGTGAAGAAAACGCCAACATTTCATAAATTAACAAAGTATAATTTCAGTATAGGTTACATATACACATCACCTTTAATACAAAATCAATAAAGCAATGGTTTACTTGTACTTACATGATATTTAACAAACGTTTCAACAATACTTCCACTTTAAATACTTTTATCTTTGTCTCCTTGCTTCCACTGTTTCAACCAGAATGCCGATGCGAGTTCTCTTTTGCCGAGAGAATGACTCGGAATGAACAAATGACAAATGAACTGACTTAACCGACAGATTGAATGACTTTATGCGTATTTA
>DWPZ01000005.1:0-12810 GCA_018252115.1 Milanion marciana | reverse complement strand
TGTTCGGCTGGGGATCGAACCCAGGACCCTTCACGTGGCGGACTAGCATGTTGACCACTGCGCCACAGGGGTCGTCATATATAACGGAAACTCGGATATCCAGATCCAAATTCGTTAAGTAAGGAATTTAATATTAAGCATATAATGTGTTAATCAAGAATATGCCTTCTTAATAGCCAGTACACGAATATTTGCAAGTCACATTTTTCTTTCTTTCTTTTAGGTCAATGAATCTTTATATGCGCCATGCTGTCCATCTGGTTTTATTGATAGTAACCGCACATGCCGCCTGTGTATATTATCATTCAAACTCTGCAGGACTTACATCCTGTAGCTCCCGCCGCTGCTAACCATTCACTTGACGCCATTTTGAGCATATGATCGTTGTTGTGCTTGACTAGTGCAAATTGTGTAGATTTGTCTTGTTTTTCCAGCAAATATCACGTTAAGGTGTGTTAAAATAACAGTAAATATCTAAACTTTACTTTAAACTATAAAATTTGTGAAAATGTACTCGTGTTTACATAAATTTTGATATCTTAAAAGTTTTGGAGGCTGTTGCAACTTGAATTGCAACATTATTTATTGATTCTAAGTGACTCATAAAATATTTCTTACATTTTAGAAAATATGGCGCGTACCAAGCAAACTGCGCGTAAATCTACGGGAGGCAAAGCGCCCCGTAAACAGTTGGCTACAAAAGCGGCGCGTAAATCGGCACCAAGCACTGGAGGTGTGAAGAAGCCCCATCGTTATCGTCCTGGTACCGTGGCCCTGCGAGAAATTCGTCGCTACCAGAAATCTACTGAATTGCTCATCCGCAAACTGCCATTCCAACGGCTTGTCAGAGAAATCGCACAAGATTTCAAAACTGATCTGCGTTTCCAGTCTGCTGCTATTGGAGCTTTGCAGGTATATTGTTGTTAAGTCTTACAAAGTTGATACTTCAATTACTATTCTCCTCAAACAGTTAAAATTTATTTTGACAGTTTTACAAACATTAAACACTAATTACTATTGTATCGCATTACAGGAAGCCAGTGAGGCCTACCTCGTGGGTCTCTTCGAAGACACCAACTTGTGCGCTATCCACGCCAAGCGCGTGACCATCATGCCTAAAGACATTCAACTGGCTCGGCGAATCCGTGGAGAGCGAGCATAATTTAGTTTAAGTTTACTTAACTATAAATTATTTGTAATTCGAATAGACATAAATTCTATATCACTTTTTGTAATGTCTCAACACTTTCAATATCTTAATTTTCAAGCAAATTAATTTTGTTAGGAGGCATCAGAACTGATTTTTTTTATAATATGTTAAACTGTATTGTTAGTATACCTGTGTTGTATGTACAATATACTATTCTGCATATCGTTTTCACTTCAGTGATTATATATTTTTGAATATCTTGTATGAATGTACTCCAACATAGGTTTACGTGTTAGTGACTTGTGGTAGTTAATTAGGGCATAGGAATGCTAGCCACGTCTATATGGAAGGATAGGATTACTGTCTACTGATTTATGTGTAACTGATTATTTGGTGTTAATAAATATGATCTAGAGTAGTGAATTGTTTTATTTATTTTCAAACATAATTGCATTAAATTAATAGCCCCCAAACAATAGGAAATAAGACATGTCAACCACTTTCATCTATAAGGCAATAATACTTGTTACAACTCCGGTAGGTAATTTACTACTTTGACAATTATGTCAATCTCACAAAATTTTTAATGTAAATTGTAAACATTGACATCTACTTACAAAGCACTTTAAATGTAATTTTCTGTTGACCTTTGAAATATAAATTAAAAACCCACAATGTTACGTCTTTTTTTAATTTAAATTCAGAAGCATACAAGAATAACACCCATCAACATTGAAGATCACATAGCACCTAGCTACCTCATACAACCACATGGCGATAATGCATTTTAGTTTCACTGCACCCTTCAAACCTGAAATACATAGTTGTTGCTTCATAGCAGAATTGTGCATTACGTACGCTCATTTTTCTACAACAGACAGAACTCCGTAATATGCATTGGCGTGGCGGCTGAGTGCCTGAGGATTGGTGCAAAGCTGTTATTGTATCAATATATAAGGTTAAAGGATCACATCAGGATTTCTTATACTACTGTGTACTGTGCATCAGCTTGGGTAGACAGAGATCACAGATTGTCACTTGCTACGATCCTGACACTTCTTTTGCTTCTTTCACATTCATACATCTTCTCCGAGCTTAACCCTTCTGAAGGAGCTCATTGATTTGGTCATGATAGTGTCTTCTCGGTGTTTATTGATCAATAGTAATAGATAAACGTAAAGAAAAATCGTTGGATGTACAAGCGGGGTTCAGAAGAGGAATGGGGTTGAAGGATGTTCTCACTAAGATTAATTACAGAGAAGTACTTGGCGAAAACAAAAAAAAGCGCTACGCCATCATTGATTTGGAGAAGGCATATGGTTGGGCGTAGAGGAATGAACTGTAGTGCACGCTGCCTTTATCATATATCACTATGGGGTTGATAGTGGTCTAGTGAGGGCTTGGAAATCTCAAAAAAAAGAGAATACCAAAACCTCTATCAGGTTAACGAAGCATACTAGACTAGTTTATCATCTCAAAATTTGTAAGACATATCACAGTGGATTTTCAACCTTTATATAAGAGTTGTTTAACTGATTTGAAAGAGATGGACTGTGTACTAGATGACACTGACAACCAAGTTTTATAAGCACCAAAGGTTGGGGGAGTTACAAGACATGTTAATGAAACGTATTGAATAAATAAATAAATAAACACTTCAAACTCAAAGCCCCACAGCAGAATTTTAGATCCTGTGTCGTAGGTGCCATGGACACACACAAAGACAGTAACGCAAACACCTAGACCAATAACAGAAATTCAAATTCATCATTCAAATTTGTGTTCTGCTGGAGATCGAACCCAAGAGCATTCAAGAGGACCAGTGTATTGACTACTGCGCCACAGGGGTAATTGATTGAATAAAAATTTACATGAGACAAAGGTAACATCAATATAGAGGGTACAAAAATAGAATAGGTGAACAAGTTTGTATATTTGAGAAGCATGAATACAAGTGATGGAACATATGGATATTGAAAGGAGAGTAATAGCTGTGAATAGAATAAATAGTGCCTGAATCCTGAAATAGGATATTTAAAAAAATCCAAATTAACAGGGACATTGTAATAAAACTACGAAAATAACTCAAGATTAACTATTAATAAATATTCTTTATTAAACTAAAAGGCATTAACAAAAATACTGTCTTAAATTACTGCACTAGTTTTGCTTCTTCTTCTTCGATTTCTTTCAATCTCTGTTCTATTTCCAACACACTCTTGCCATGTTCTTTATTGTGTCTGTAACTTTGCAACAGTTGCACTTTTTCTAAACCTTTTATTCTGTCATACAAAGTTTTGTCAAACTCTAAATCCATATCATTTTCTTCCCTTAAAACACAGAAATATATGAGGAATACTGAAACACTGGCAACTACACTAAATGGTTGGTACCATGGAATACTTTCAGCTCTCCGTGAAGGTCTTATAACTGGTGAAACTCGCTTTCTTGCAGCTTCACTAGTAGAAAACTTTATAGGTACATTCTCATTTGATTCTATGTTATTACTAAATAAACGTTTTGAATGATTCAATCTCATAAATTTGCTGAAAAGAAAAAAATGGTTTAAAATTAGTATTGGTTGCAACCCACTGCAGGCCAGGTCTCTCTTGGTATCTGAGGAGTCCTAGAGCATACTCTATCACGCCCCGATGCAGATTGGCTTGAAGCCAACCCAGGTGTGAAAGGTTTTTAGGGCACCCAAATAACTCTGACATGGCTTAACGATTTATATAATGATAACAACCAACAGGTTAACGTGCCCTCCGAAAGTGCTCAATAAATATTGTCACTTGCACCCATCCAACTGGACCAAACTGAATCAGTGTTGCTTAACTTGTGTGACCTGCTACGCTTATAACACTGCACGACCACAAGCGTTTCAATTAGTATTAATACAAACACATTGTATCTTTTGAACAATTGTTCCTAGCTGTTATGAAGAACATTAAAAAAAATCAATTTTTTAAATTTCATTTAACACTTAATTAAAACAACTGGCAAGGGCCGCTGTACTAGGTTGGAGAAAACTGAACAAGACATAATTAATAGCTTAGAAATTAAGGGGTTTGTTGTTTAAGCACTTTTTATACAATATTAAGATGTGATTACTATTAAACTAGTGAGGTAAGCCGGTTTAATAGTAATCATGTGTACAGACACTCACGAATCGTTCAGTGATAAAATATTAAAATGTCTTGTGCAACAATGTTATGGTATAGACAATCATGGTAATTGACTTAGTAGTGCCTTATTACCAATTTTTTAATAAAATATATATGAAAAACTATGGATTTACCTGAAAAGGTTGAAATTCCGAAACATTTTACCTTATTTTAATAAACATTAGATGTGATGATTTTATTAGTAAAATTATTTCTTTTTTGACATTTTACCATGTCATTGTCAATATTCTCAGTTTGGTTACTTTGAATTTGATTCTCATTCCAGTTGCCATTTGTCAATCTCATAAAATCTACTGATAAAGTTTTTAAAAATATACGGTTTTTTTTTGTCAAAAAAAATATTAGTATGTTTTGTTCTTAGTTGTTAAAGTAATTTACACAAAATTGGAATAACGTCTAATATGATAATAGATGTTATACTTATATATTCAGATTCAGAAACATGCTCTATTTATGTTACAAGCTGAAACGGTATTTATTCAGATAGCGCTTCAAAATGTATAGGCAAAGAAACACGCGAAAGGGTTATCTTTTATCTAATCCCCCTGATAGTTATTTTGTAAATGTATTTAATGTACAGTATTGATCTCTCTACAGATTTAAAGTATAGATCATGAAGCCAAAAGATCAAAAATATTTAGTTGAAAATATAAAAATTGAAAAGCCTTCCAGTAAACTTATTTAATCCTTTGCAAGACAAGCATCGTATTACTTTTATATGTTTTTATTCGTTAAAAATTGCAGAATAATTCGTTAACTCAGGAATTATTTTGTTTTCTTAGATGAGCTATTTTCTCCAGGGAATAGCATAGAGCATTCTTGATTCTGCAAGTGGAACATTGTCAAAATTGGGAATTACAACACATAAAAAAATTATAGGTAATCGTGTGAACCGAAAACAAAATAAACTATTGACAATTTACCATCCAATCGTTACAATATATGTAAAGGATGAATGTGTATGAGTATGTAACTTATCATTTTGATGTTTTGGATATTGAAATATGAGTAGGTATATATTGAATCAAATAAATATATATAATACCATTACATCTATATAACGAAGATACCAACCGGATAAACTCTTCGCCAATTTCGGGTTCAACTCGTAGCCTTTCTCGTTCCTCTATTGATTTTTCGCGTCTTCTCAGGCCTTGTTCAAGTTTACTGTTATTTACTGTCGCCGCCTCGTCATTTTCAAGAGTTTTAGTTACAGTTGGAGGAAACGATTCGGTCAAGACAGGTTTCGTAAGTAGAGCCCAGACATCGCTTTCGTCAGACACTTTCTGTACCGTTTCACAAAGCGATGAACGAATTTTCCAAACTTCTGTAATACCTTTATCCTGATAAGAAGAATTTATATTGCATTGTTTATGGCGAGCTTGTTATATACAAAAGGGGAAGTTGAGAGTGGAATGAAATATAATAAATATGCGACTCTTACAGACGGATGGATGTTCACGGAAAATAATAGAATTATTCCAGTAATTTGCTGAATCTACTAGGCTATCAAAGTATTTACATATATCGATAGCGGTTTTTTTATAATAAATAAATCTAATATATTCTCATGTCAGTTGGGTGAGTTCGCAAAAGTGGCATTGTATTTATTGTTATAGTGTTAATTAAATTCTATTATTGTAATTAATTTCTAGTATTATTGTGTGTTTTTCTGTTTATATATGTATTGTGAATTATGTAATATATATAAGTGAAAGACAATATTATGTAAGTGAAAGACCGCCACTCTATCGCATTAGGCATTGCCTGTAAGTAAAGATAGCGGTGATGATGAATAAATAAATAAATATAACCATGAACGTTATTTTTGACTGACTTACAGACTTCGCATTTAAGTCTACCAATATCTTCGAGCACGATTCAAGTTGACCCAATAATGCGTTGCGTTTTATTTTCTCAATTTCTAGCATAGGTCGAAGTTTGTTAATTCTGTTGTGTATTTCTGATTGCTCCTGATGAGATTTTTCGCACTGAGCAATTTCGTCTCTAATAGCTCGGTTCAAGGATGCTACCGCAGCTTCGTCTGTATTTAACAAAAAAAATGTTAAAGAATATCTTTGTACATATAGTAATAACTTGAATAAAAAGCAAATTAAAATTTTACATTCACGCTCTTCCTTTAATCTAGCTTCCATTTCTTGTTCTTCAAGCTTTATTTTTTGAATAGTTGATCCTACAGATTGGTCCATTGCTAATTTCTTTAAAAATTTTGTGATATATAATAAAATGGTGATATGACACTGTGACTAATTAATTAATCAGCGGCGAATGGTATTAAATTAAGGTAGTGAAAACACTACAGACTGATAAGATATTTGACAATGCTGACATGCAATATAACATAAAAGACTATTTTCCCGCCATTACTAGATGTGTCGTTCATACCAAACTATAATTATTATCCACATACCTGCTATTATTTTTAATTGATAGATTATTATTTTTAATCTTTATACGATCTAAACATAAAGCTACGTAGTTTAAAATGATGTCGATGAAAAAGATATTTTTTTCATTTATTATAAATAAAAGTTTACAAGTTTTGATGCCAGTAACATTGCAAAAACCTCGTTTAGGTTTGTCCGCATGCTTATTGCTTATCAATCTCGATCGCGTTGCCCGCGCAGGTGGGAGCAAAAATAAATGTGAACGTTTGAAGTAACATAGGTATTCAACGCTATACGGGATGATGCATTTTGTAGTAATTTAGTAATTACCTTAATTATTATTTAATATTGATTAATGAACTAAGTATATTGTATCAATTGTGTATGTGTGTACTTGTGTGTGTGAGCGCGCTTGTGTGTGTGTGCGTGTGTGTGTGATTTTGTATTGTTGTAATGTATTATTCATTCAAATCATTGCTTTCGTGTATTTTGCAATAAATCGTTGAAGTACTTCTTGTATTTAGTTTTATAGTTTTTGTCCGTAATTTCAGATAACAGTATTCTTGGTATATCATTCATAAAAGTAGGTATTAAGTACCTATTTGTTCGTTTCCCATAATAATTACGTACTTTTGGTATTTTTAGTTTATTCTGGGTCACCTTTCTTGTAACCATTTTATGCTTTATATTTATTTGCACATCTTTGTTTTGAGATTGTTCTATTAGTATTAGCATTTTAAATTTAGTATGTATTGGTAATATGTTACAATATTTGAATATTCCTGCAAAGTCGTCCTCGTCATCCAATTGAATTTTTATATTTTTTGGTATTATTTTTTTCAATATTCTTAGCTGTAGTGTATATATTTTATCTAAGTACGATTTGAAAGTTCTACCGTAACTGGTAAGGCCATATGAAATAATTGACTCGGCTAGTGCAGTATAAAGATTAACAAGAATTGAAAAAGGTACTTTGTGTTTCAGGATCGCGAATTTGGCAAGTATAGCTCTTAATTTGTTACACACATATTGAATGTGTTCGTACCAATTGAACCTTTCGTCTACAATAAGTCCTAGATATTTATAGTGCTTTACTTGTTCCAACTGATCACAGTTGCACTTATTTATCGTCGGATTGGCCCTATGCAGACAATCGTGACTGTGAGCAGTTATTTTTAAGGGGCGATCTTTGTCGGATATATGGCTTGATCGAACATGCATGACTTTAGTTTTGTTCGAGTTTAATATGAGCCCTGCATCATGTGACCATTTACAAAGATTTGTGAAGTCGTTCTGTAACATCGTTTCAGCTTTTGTTACATCTTTATTTGCCGCTACGAGACATGTATCATCAGCGTATTGATAGACGGAGCAATCTTTGATCACATTTGCCATGTCATTTACAAAAGCCAAGTAATGCAAGGGGCCAAGCACCGATCCCTGAGCTGTGCCTGTAGCTATTGGCACCTCGTCACTGAGTTCGTTTGCTATTTGGACTTTGTATTTTCTGTCTCTAAGGTAATCCTTACACCATTCCAGAAGTGGGCCACGAACACCCGAGTCATCTAACTTTTGTATCAGAGTATCGTGCTGGAGAGTTTCAAAAGCTTTACTAAAATCTATAAATAAAAGAATTACGTGTTGTTTGTCGTTAAGCTGATTATTAATTTCGTCAGTAAAATTGGTTAGTAGAGATAAGGTTGATTTTTTTCTCTGAAACCCATACTGGGCTGTTGATAAAACTTTGTAGGAATTGTAATATTGTTGTATTTGATTGGATATGTATTTTTCAGCTATTTTGTTTATCACCGGAAGAATTGTGATTGGCCTATAATTTCTGTAGTCACTTTTTGATCCTTTCTTGTGGATAGGTCGTACTATTCCTGTTTTTAATTCTTGAGGATACTTTCCTAATTGAACACTTGCATTTATAAGCTTTACTATTGCAGTGGTAATTTTTTTACATAGATACTTTATATCTATGCAACGGATACCATCTGCACCAGGTGCTTTGTTTGCATTTAGTTCTTTAATTATATTAGAGACGCTGCTGTAATCGGCTGCTTTAAAAAGCATTGATCTTTTTTCGGGGTAAGTATATGTCGATTTATTTAAAAGATTAACTTTACAGTTTGGTATGATTTGTTTAACGTTTTTATCAAATTCTTTTCCGAAATTATTTGCTAACTCTTTACCTGTTATATTGTGTTTGGAAAAAGCTTTTAAAATTACTGAATCTACCGATTTACTAACTCTACCCGTTAACGAATTTAGAATATTCCACAGTTTTCTAGGATTGTTTTTGTTATTTTGTATTTCGTTTTTGTAATATTTATTTCTAGCAAATTCTATTTCTTTGCGAGTTTTATTTCTTTGTTTATTGTATTTTAGCCTAAGTATTTTATTATTTGTGTCCTTTTTCCACTCAATGTAAAGTTTATCCCTTTTGTTACAGTATTTATTTATTTTATTATTTATCCAGTGTTCCTTGTTTCTTTTACTTGTCAAGTTGTTTTTTATAAAATATTTAGATTTATCATAACATTTTTGGTAATTATTTTCAATAAACTTATAAATCTCAGTTGGACACCGCATTTTGTTAGCTTTGTCCCATTCAACATTATCCAACAAATATTTTAATTTCCTGCAATTAATTAATTCTTTCATCTTTGCATCAGCCTGTATATCGTTGTTTATCCCAATGCCAGCGCACGACAACACGATCATGCGGTGATCTGCCATGACTGTGCCGATAGCCGCTGAGTAAAGGTCTAACGAGCGCGATCTCGCAAAAATATGATCAATGCAACTCTGCGTTACCATTCCATTTCGTGTTTCTATTCTGGTGAAGTCTGATATCGCGCTCATTAGGCCATTTTCGGCCATGCAACTTATGTAGTAATCGCGTATGTTATTTTTACACTTAAGATCGATATTTATATCTCCGAGGACGTACAAGTCAGTGTGTTTAAATATGTCATTACTTAATAACCGCGTTATTTCAGTTATAAATAAGTGCATACTTTCTTTCGGCGGTCTATAAAACGCGCAAATGTGTGCCGTGTAGCGATGGGAGGTTCTAATTTGTCCAATTAAAGATTCCGAATATTTTAGTTTCACGATGTTTATAGATTGAAAGCTGTGACAGTTTTTTACGTACATAATTATACCTCCCCCTTTTCGCCGTTCACGAAGCACAGTGCACATCTCATAGCCTCTTATGCAATATAACTGCGTAAGGTTACTACACATAGAAATACCTACCTCTGTCAATATAATGACATCAATAGTAATTTTTGAAGAACTTATTAACTGTAGTAATAGACTAAAGTTTTTGATTATAGATCGTATGTTAATATGAACTATATTAAGTGTTAACGTGTTTTTTGGAAGATGATTAACAAAGTCATTAATATTAAAACAATTGTAGATTTCGCTTATTTCCGATGTGGAGACTATGGTATGACCCAGCTACTATCGACGTTTTTTCTTTTCTACCGCAATTTTTCCAATATCGGCTGGACATCTGATCACCGTTAGTTTGTCGTTATCATTCTTACGCACTAAAACACTGCCATTTTGGAACCATATGTATTTGTGTGTATCTTTTAATTTAAGCTTCGCTTGCCACAGTAGGGTTTTATTGGTACTGGAGAGGGCGCGGCGAATGAAAACTTTTGATTTAGCCTCTTCAGGATCAGCACAGGGGACAATATCGTCTGCAATGATCGTTTCCTTCTTTCCAGCTCGTATCCAGTAGTCAACTTGATTTTCTTGTCTTAGTATGACGTGTATTACACCATTTTTTCCGTTCCTACCTCTTAATCTTTTTACGGCGGTAATGTCAATCGAATCAATATTTAACTTTGTAGTTAGTCTTCCTATGACATTTTCTGTGCTTTCATTTTTACTTTCTGGCAGCCCTGCGATTTCAACTATATGATTCAGTTGATTTTGTTCTATGTTTCCGATGTGTTGTTCCAAGGCATCAACTTTGAGTTCCAGATGTTTATTTTGGTTAGTCAAGTACATGTTTTTCTTTTCCAATTCCTTCATTTGACTTCTACACATCTCCAAAGTGTCCATGATGTCATCCATTTTCTTGCAGTATGAGCTGAGTGCTTCGTTCACATACGATATTTCTTTCTGTACTGCTTTCTTCACTTCACTTGATATATCATTAAGTAATCTTTTTACAGCACTTGATCCACTGTTGCTAATGTTGCTCAACAATATTTCCTCCTCATCTTCCTCGTCTTCTCCTTCTTCTAGAATTGCGAATGACTTACGTCGTGGTGACTCTTTACGGCAATCTTCACAAGTCCATTCTAGACTTTCTGCGTTTCTCAGTGCTGAGAGTTGTTTTGACGAAAGACCAGTACATACTTGATTCGCGTGAACAATTTTTGAGCACTTATTACACTCTAATGTAGGAGATTTTTTAGTTATTAATTTTTCACAATTATCGCACTTCGGCATCCTTAATTTTAAGTGACGGTAGTTTTAACTTAAGTTACTACGATAGCGCGGCGACTGGTTTCGCTGACAGCGCGACCGAGACTGTCGCAGATGAGATTTACTGGATCTATTTGGAATTCTCTGCATTTCTGTTTACAGAACTTTCGTTTTGTTCGTTTTTTCTTCAAGACTAGGTTATTTGAACATGACGACACTAGACTTATCAGGGCTTTCCATGCTTGCCATTGGATTCTCTCCAATCCTTTCGATTTCCTACAACTCTCCTCTCCCTTTGTGTTTTATATAATTATAAGTTAATTGTATTAAAAGTACCAACAACCTATATATTTTAAATTAGTTACTGCTGCTCTGCAGCTTCTCCACCTGGCTTCTACATCTGCAATGCTTCAGTGCTGTTGAATCTCGGTTCGAGAGATGCAGTAAGGCAGTTGTACGGTTCGAGAAATGCAGTAAGGCAGAAGAAACGCGACAAATGTCTCAGTCTTCAGGGGTAATAACGCATTCTGGAATCGCCTTACGGAGGGCCTCGGACCTGTGCAAGGTTGGGAGACTGTCTAGCTCTTAACATTACTAATGGAACCATCTACTCCTAAAAAGTTCCTGTAGCACAATTGTTACTGGTGGGGCCATCAGTTAATGAATGACCGAAAGTTAAAACGATAAATTAATTATATCAAGCTTATAAATAATTGTGGATGTTTGTTTACAGTGTGCAACTTAATAGTGCACGAGCGATGCGTGGAGCAGGTGGTGACGCCATGTTGCGGGGTGGCGCCAAGCCTCATCAAGGTACGTCACTGTCAACAATATACTCTTATGACCTGTCTCTATATGTCTATGACTAGTCTCTATATATTTATGACCTGTTTCTATATATCTATTTCTATATTAGTTGGATTTAATTACATATTTTTCTTGGATTCAAGTATGTATGGTTGTAAATAAAAGGGCTAATGCACATATACCAATTATTTAACAGTTCATTTTAAACAATCGTAAGCGATCACACTCCAGTTAGAACTGTCATCTGTTAAAATCCACCATTACAATTTTAAAAGCTGCGATCTACTTAAAAATCCTACGTACACAGTCCGTGTTAAAGAATGACTTAGTCACATATAAATAAATACTTTATTTTCTCTACTGCCTTCTGATCTTCATAACAACAAAATTATCATACTTGTACATCATTATGTAGCAAATTTTCAGTCCTAGGTTTGCTGGAACACATTCCAGTAGGGATACAGCTTCGCACAGAGCATTTATTTCTAAATACTTTCACGTTCTAAGTACTCTAAGCAACTAAGTTACGAATAGTTGTGGAGTACGTAATGTTTTTTTATCTTAGGAAAACTGATACTGATTGATACGACTATGAACTGTATTTTCTTTTTTTTTATATAGAGCTAGCAAACCGGCATGCAGGCCATCTGGTGTTAAACGGTCACTGCACATAGACACCCTCCCCCAAACTCGCATGTAACTGCTGTAACATGCGAGTCTGTAGGAGGATGCGTTGCTACGCCTGAAGCCTAAACTGGAACACCTCTGCTACAAAGCAGAGGTGTTCTCGTGCGCTGCTGCTCGT
>DWPZ01000004.1:0-12827 GCA_018252115.1 Milanion marciana | reverse complement strand
ATGCCAAAAATGCAATCAGTAAAATTTTTGTCTGTCTGTCTGTCCGTCTGTATAACCGCTATAGAAATAAAAACTACAAGACGGATTTTAACGAAACTTGGTACAATTATTACTCATATGCCTAGGGTGGTTATAATATACTTTTCATCACGCTAGAGTCAATAGGAGCAGAGCAGCGAAGGGAAATGTTGGGAAAACGGGAGAAGTTACTCCATTTTTTAAGCGTTCGTCGCGTATGCAGCCTAAATAGTTAAAGATACACAAAAATTATGTATGACCAAAATGTTCTCCTTAAAATTATATAAAAAATGTCTCCCGAGCTTCCTACGGGAGCAGGACCTGCGCTGCTGATACCTGCGGTTCCCGAAGCGAAACGCGGGCGTTCACTAGTGAATAATAAGCGTAAGTGGAATAATAAACTCTAAATTGTAAACTACTTACTTATTTATCTATCTATATCGCAAATATAATTTGAGTAAACAGCTACAAGGGTTTTCATCATCGTGAAGGCAATCCAAACTTCCACAATTATTAATCTATGTAAGATTATTAATCTATGTAAGATTAATAATTGTGGAAGTTTGATAATATAAATAGAATAAACAATGTGGAGCTTTTATTTATTCCAATATTGAAGGTTTTTGTATGCTAGGAATCTTTCAGCTATTATAAGGATCGAAGAGAATTTAAGAAGAAAACGGAAGCTCGAAGTAGCTATGGGCTACCAGCAACAAACTAAGACATAGTAGAACCTATTGTGTCTTTCCTCGTAAATCCCGGTAGTCCAGAGACGACCACAAACCTCAATCGCATTTTAATGTCAACGTGGAACGCATTAGGTATAACACATACGAGTAATGTAGTCAAGTGATTTAATATTGATAATATTATTATTATAAAGGTTATACGAAAGGTAAAGGAAATTACCTACCTATCAACAAATATTGCCACTTGCGGTGACCCATTCAACTACCGACCGGAGCCGGCGTTGCTTAACTTGCGTGATCTGTTACGCTTGTAACATTCCACGCGGCCACGGGCGCTTCTTCCACGCGGCCACGGGCGCTTCTTCCACGCGGCCACGGGCGCTTCTTCCACGCGGCCACGGGCGCTTCATCATGCATTTACAAACAAGGATTTTACACAAAAGGACGTTCGACGACGTTAATAACGTATAAGGAATTCACAAAAACGGACGTTCGAACATATTAATCACTTATTTTATTTAAACGTCACGAAACCACAAAAATATACCCGCACCGTATGTTAAAGACATCGTTTAAAATCAATTCCCACATTTCACCATCAAAGATAGCCAGGATTCAGGCGGATTTTTATTAATTCTATGGCGATCCGTCGACCGCTCGCAGCCAGCTCCACAAAGGAGAAGTGCCTCGAGACAGTTGTCCGTTTTTTGACGTTCCGCCAGAGTGACAATGATGCCGCTCATTCTACCTCAGTTCACAACGGCGCCACCGTCGCGCCGTCATATATGTAAGTAATACAAATGAAAATATTAATTGAAAACATAAACATTTTTTAGATAAATAATTTAAGTTACCCGGGTCAGCTATTGGAGACTCGCAGAGGTCGCCGGAGTAGCCCGGCGCGCACACGCAGCTCACGGCGGCGGGGCCCATCTGCCTGAGGAATTAATTAATACCTATAATTTAAACGTCCATTATTTAATACAATTATTATGTTTTGAATGAGAATGTGTACCGTAAAGATCACATTCTCATACAAACATAATAATTGTACTATGACCCTACCGTTTATACTTACCGTGAATCATTCACCCACTCCTTTACCCGCTAAATGAGGTCCAAATACCCTCAATTAAGGAAGGCGTTTTTTATGTCTTAGAGTTAACAAACGGGCATGCAGGCCATCTGGTGTTAAATGGTCACTGCCGCCCGTACAGTCTAGTAGTACAGTAAGAGGTTGCGTTGCTACCCCTGAGGCCTAAAGTATAATGCCACTTTTTCCCGTAAACCGCAAACTGCACCCTTCAAACCGAACAGCAACAGTGCTGCTGCTTCACGGCATATATGAATGTGGAAGAAGCAAAAGAAGTGTCAGGTTCGTAACAAGTGGCAAGCTGTTATCTCTGCCTATACCCATGGGGTACAATCGTGAGTATAATTATGTTGTATATAGATTACTTACATATTAATAATACTGCAACATTATTATAATTTTACCCTTAGGTACCTAGACCTCGTGAATGAGCTCGTGAAGCTTGGATTACGGTTACTAAGTTACAAACTATGATAACACAAAGATACCTATAATGTAAACGTCCATGATTCGCTTCTTTATGTTAGCTTTATGTATCATATTCTCATACAAACATGATAACTGTATTATGACTACCGATTATATATTATAGAATCAGATCACAGGTAAGAATCCGGCGGCCTGTATGCTCGGTTGTTGCTCTTCAGCCACTACGTTTCAAGCACTGTCACCTATTAGCAGACGAAGACGCACGAATATAGCCCCCCGAACATTCATCATACATAATATAATACACAAGACAAGAAAAGTGAAGACCGAGAAAATGGGAGAAATAAAAAAAATAATAAAAAATAAACGCTTTACACTCACAGCACCACAGTAGGATAGTAGTAGACCTAGTAGTAGTAGACCTTGTCGTAGGTGCCATGGCCACACACAAACACCCAGACCAGTAACAGATATCCAAATTCATGATTCAAATTTCTGCTCTGCTATTGATCGAATCCAGGACCCTTCACGCGGCGGACCGGCATGTTACCACTGCGCCACAGGGGTTGCTATAGACACAGCAGTGGACAGCCTTAGTACGCCTACTCCAGCAGTTAGGTACAAGTAAAGTTTGAAGAAAGCTGTGTACTTCCAGTAAACTTAACTGTATAATTATAATTTACATGTTTATCATAATGTATAATTACGGTTAACATGTTTTGAATAATTAAACATAACTTGGGATTCTGAGAAATCATCTTCACAAATTCCAGTTCCGTCCCATTTGGTGTAACGAGCGTGGGTAGTCGAACAAAGCTTGATAATAAAAATTAGCTTTCACAAATGTTCTGAGCTTAGTGCTGAAGGATGGTTCTTGAAAACTTATTATTGTACGTGAATTTAAATAGCATGGACAAGAGCAGTTTGTCAGCAGGTATGTAAACAGCGTGTTTGGAAATTACAGCTTGGTGCTGATCACTGGCCGTGGTAACAAACAGGGCTTTTACTTAAATAAAGGACAAAGCGAGTATGAATATCACATGATCACCTCCGCCTATAGATTCCCTCTTTCGACCTAAGACCGATGTTTAATGAGAGGGAAGGATACGTCCGTCTACCGCGTTCCTTTTAGTCGATCTGCGATGATTACGAGCTGTGTATCCAAGCCATCGTTATATGCATGCTATTACGTTTATCTAAAACTTGTAATTTCAATAATAATTTAAAGTTATGCTATCCCCCAGTTGCCTAGTGGCTGCATTGTTTAGTTCAATGCAGCACCAACTCATGCCGAAAACTATACTATAGCTATAGTAATGATTAGTGGGCAAGATGAAAGCGAACACGCCGCGAGATCACAACGAGTTCGATTCGAGTAGTTCATGATTACTATTAAACCGGCTTACCTCACGTCTATTTTCGGGATAGCCCGACTAGTTTCGGACCTATTCGAGGCCGTTCATCATGAGCTCTCAAGGGACACAAGGTCGTGGCGAATAGTTCAATGATAATAATGATCGTCTACAACGTAACCGTCTGTAGGTAAGCGGCCAACATAGTGATCTACCCTAAAATTGCAGCGCACTCGGACTTTGAATTTGAACCTAGCTTTGAATGCACCAGTGTGAAAGCTGAAAAGTACAGTGCTCGTAAATAAAAGCTCGCTCGCTATTTTCCTAAACAAATGACGACGAATTTAAACCTTTGCAGTGTCACAGAGCGCCGCGAGCACGGAGACAGATCAGCCGCGTTGTATTATAAAACTTAAATGGGACGGAGCCGCTTCGAAATAATGCGCATTTAACTGGTAACGAGCGAAACTGTCTTCCAACAAATATCGAGCCTGGTTCCGGAGCGGGCCGCGCGAATCGTTATTGCGAGGAAATTGCGCGCCGTTGAAGGAGACAGGCGGCCGCCTACCAAGTGAATGCAGTAGAAAACTGTTAGACTTATAATTTTGCGGCAATTAAAGTAATACAAGCAAAATAATAGAGTGACAATGCTCTGGGCAATGTCTGGGCGTTTGTGTGTGTCCATGGCACCTACGACACAGGAAAACCTAGTGGGACTGTGAGTGTAAGTGTGAAGCGTTTATCTTCTGGATGACCCAAGTATCCCTTTATAATAAAGCCCGCTCACCTGCAGGTGCCCCCGTGCTTGCACATGTTGGAGGTCCGCGGACACAGCGGGCCCACGCCGCAGTCCGGCCCCGAGTACCCGTCGAAGCACGAGCAGAAGAACTTCCTGCGGAAATGGTAACACATTGCACATCAGCGGCACACAGAAGACAATGCATCTTGTCTCAGGAGTAGTAACACGTTGCTAACAGTAATAACACACAGTAGTAGTAACACATAGTAGTAATAGTAATAACACATAGTAGTAACACGTTTCGTTGAGGTTGTGCGTGGGTAACTACGAAAAGCAGCGGCCACTGAACATTAAGTAGACTGTCTACTAGATCTTTTTTATTACATTGAGGTAGCAAACGGCCATGCAGGCCAACTGGTGTTAAATGGTCACTGCCGCCCCATAAACACTCTCCCCCAAACTCGCTTAGGATTGGTGTCCCATGCGAGACTGTAGGAGGATGCATTGCTACCCCTGAGGCTTAAGATGGAATGCCTCTTTGTCTCGTAAACCGCAAACTATGAGTGCACGATGACCACTGACACGGTCATCGTGCACTGTTCATGAAATATTTTTTTTCGCTTTTTATCAGCTTCGCACTAAATCCTCGCGCTCTATTGTCCGCGTGTAAAATATGGCCCAATTCCGAGCGATGCGACGTAATTGACTGCGGGCGGCGCGGACAACTTCGCTTGTTATCAACTCAATAACTCGTAATTTTCATCGCGCCCACAGATTGAATTTCGGTTCGATGAGGAATCGAGAGGTTATTTCAATATAGCAGTAATATCCTACCTATTTATAAAACCAATTTATGTAGATAGGTTGGATATTACTGCTATAATCGAAGAAACGTTCTGATCTTTCTTGGTAGAAATATATGAAGGTTTTATTAACGATTGTAATATTAGCCCTCCTATATATACATATATATATAGGCAGAGATATAAGTAGTAATATAGAAGAATTGATACACGAAATCATCAATTACTCGATTTAAATACTCAAGTAATAAGTACCATTTAATGGGCGCCAGTGACCATATAACACCAGATGTCTTGCATGCCCGTTTGCTACCTCTATGTCATAAAAAACGTTGAAAAACTTACTTATAGTCATGTCGTGCATAGCAGTGTCCCAACAGTCTGCACTCAATGGCGCTGCAAGACGTCGGTTCCGGAGAGTCCGTAGGCGCCTTTACCACGTAGGTCACGTTGAACCCGAAGACAGAGAGAAGACCCAACGCTCTCAGCTGGGTGCCCTCCAATCTGTTCAGCGTTAGTTCTACCACCAGAACTGGACTTTGAACCTGAGAAAAAAAAACCGGATTTATTAAATTTCCCAAAAAATAATTATAATGTTGAAATTAGAAAGTAAATAACAAGGAGTATGTATAAAATTGAATATTTAATCAAATAAACGTCAACATGTTTGGCGGCGTAAAGTAATAAATACGCCAGCTGAAAAATTTTTTTTTTTAAATTGGTAATTGTATTGTACCAAAAGGACGTAAACTTGGAAAAGAATAAGAAAATATAGAAAGTGCTCAATAGGTCCCGCGCACCAACGCGATTGGCTGCAGTTAATGCAACGCTGTTTCGTGATTCGTCCGCAGTGAGTGCGTTACGCAGAAACACGATTTGTAATTGGTATGTATTGGTATGGCAATTGAAATGTAATGAAATAAAAGACACAATCTTTATATATATATTATATTTGTTCTATATATATACTTATACTATATACATATTTATTTATACATTTATTTATGTCAGTAACTATATTTACAAAATTATTTATTATAACTATGTACTTACTAAGGCTACATAGCATAATATTTAGAATATTCTCATTATTAAGACCATTTCAAAAGGACGCACAGAGAAGAGGGGACTCTCCTAACACAGGTTTATTCAAAACTAACCAGGAGAAATCCCAAAACCTGTAATTATGTAAAATTTTGGTATTAATAAATTTTTGTTGGTTTTGTTTATTTTGTAGTTGCGCCGTCTAGTCGCTGGTTAACCACGTTGTTAACCGTAACCGTACCGCGCGGGCGATGCATCGGCCGGTGTTGTCATCTCGACTACCGTTAAAAACAAACCTGAGGGTTTACAAAACGTATGTTCATTCACGGTTAACATATGCGGCACCGGCTTGGTGCACGTTGGTAGCAGGAGAGCAGCGAAATCTCGCCCTGCGAGTTATCACAGGTACGTCAGGAACGACGTCGTGGCCCGCTCGTATCATGGACCGATCATGCACCACATCCTGCGTGAGCTCGCGCCGCTTCCTGCGCGCCCGCCCGAAGGTGAAAACACTTTCGCGAGAAATCAAGGAAGTGGTCGCATCCTCATCAGGATCGCAGGATCATCAAGAGGACCGCCCCACACAACCTAGGCGAGGACCGAAGTAGCAACGCCTTCAGTTAGGTCAGACGTTCCTTCAGTACCGTAAAGTCGTGTCCTTATGACACGACTAGAATCAACTTGAGCCAGTGATGCTCATGAGACTGCCCGGATAATGAGGGTTACCTCGAAACCCGAAATTCCCTTCACCATGCGGCGTGACCGTTACGTGACGTGCGACCATGATTACACGCGGCGTAGGACGAAACACTGTCTGTCTAGACGCAGGCGCATAAGCACAATGTTTGTGTAGCGCCATCTCTTGATTTGTCACTTAAACAAGCATTATTATGTGAATTGGCGTCGTTACTAATTAAATATAATGTTAAATAGCGAGAAATAAAAGAAAATCGCATAAAAGACCGGTTTGTATATATTTTTTGATACTGTTTCTACATTACTTTATTGAAGTGCTGCTCTAAGTTGGGAAACTCAAACACAAATAACTCAAGAAAGATAAATGAAAAATATAAAGCGTTGTTTATTTAACAAAAGAAAGTAAGTCTTTCTTTTGGAAAATTGCCTTTAATTAGTTTAATTTTATAAAACATACTACTAACAGCATACTGACATCATTTTGCGTGTGACTGACATAGTATTTTTTTTACTTACGTTAAACAGAATTTCAATTCAAGTGATAACAAAACAGTAGGTAGGTGCGGTTCGAAGTTATATTGTGCCCTATGTTGGTGTTGGTAGATAGGGACTTAACTGGCGGATGGTTTGAAGTAACAACTCGTCACTGATTGGAATGTTATATTTTCTTAATGACATGCAACTTGAATACAGATATTGAGACTGTAGCACGAATGTAATGCGACTGCTTTAATGTTAAACAAGTTGTTAAAGTCCATATTTATAAGAGTGGTGCCGAGAAACATTAGTCTTGTGATAATACAAGTAGGCACAGTATTAAGTATATAATAAGTTTTATCAGAATACTTTTTTTTTTAAATTTATTTTGTCAATATAAGTACATTTTTCATAAGAGTTTTTCATAAGAATACTAGATTTCGCTCGTGCGAAGTATTTTGTGAACAGAAGGATTTTAACGTGATAGGCCCTTCGCATGTTTACCAGCTATTTGTGGCTTCGTATGAGAATAGAAATTAATCTGGCAAATGTTTGTGGCGTGTTGTCGAGTTTATATGATTACAATTGTATTCGCTAATAACACCACAGTAAATGATAACTGATAACATACATGACATTTTTACTGTATTAAAATTTCATTCAACTATTTTTTTTTCAATGAAATCATACGTTTGTTCGTGATTTGATGGAATGGTATTAATCCAACTTTTCGCATAAAGTCGAATGTCCTAAAGTCACTGAACGGTTCGTGAGTGTCTATACACACGATTACTATTAAACCGGCTTACCTCACGTCTATTTTCGGAACAGCCGGACTAGTTTCGGACCTGTTCGCGGCCTAACATTAAAGAACCGGTGTTAATACTGTGCCAACTTGGCTTACGCCAGTAATACATATCTTTTTATTACGTACAGAAATTACACACATTTGTTTATTTTGCTTCTGTTTAAGACATTAAAAAAGAATTGACTAAATTGTTTCGACAGCGATCTGTACACTGCACATGAAACTTTGAAAGGAGAGCAATCAAGTGCAGTGTAGTTGGCTTTCAGCCAAGCTATGGTTTGATTTAATCATTATTTCACAGTTGTTTTGAATTGAACCATCAAGTTTCGAGCAAACTTGATGGTTCAATTCAAAAGGTTTGTCAACATGCCGGTCCGCCACGTGAAGGGCCCTGGGTTCGATCCCTAGCAGAGCAGAAATTTGAATAATGATATTGGATTTCTATTACCGGTCTGGGTGTTAGTGTTACTGTCTTTGTGTGTGTCCATGGCACCCACGACACAGGATGCTACTATCCTACTGTGGGACTGTGAGTGTGAATCGTTTATTTCGTTTATTTTATCTTCAATCAAAATTACTCATTTTGATTGAAGATAAAATAAACGAAATTACAACACATCTTAATAAACACGTAGAGTTAAGTTGTATGCGATATATTATCTGTTGTTTACGGCAGACATAACACAAAAAGGATTCCATTCCATTAGCCGCCAAGGATAACATCCTATTCTTACAATTATGCATTGGACATCGTTCGCGAGACTGCAAAAAGGTGTCTAAAGGTGACAAGTAGATATTTAGCAAATAGCTTATATGCCCGTTAGTTGCTTCGTTGAAGCAAAATAATAATGATTTTGAAACAGGATTTTAAATCTGAAACTATCTAGTCACCCAATGGTATAATAGACAGCCTTGAACCGAAACAAATTGTTTTTATTTTCATTCAATACACTTTTGGACTAGTAATGCGACATTTACGCGAAAAATGTTTCACAGATTAGCACATTCACTTGGCCGGGTGCCAAAATACAGTTTCATACAATCAGCATTTCACAGTTGCTTTCACAGAGCTAGCGGCGCATAGAAACGGCATTAGCAGGGTCTCTTTGATCTGATGGATTCCTTAGAAGTACTAATTAATATAATCAATCCGTGGATGCAATGAGCAACAAGCTACCTACAGCGCTTATGTGATATTTAAGAGTAGTTTGTAAATAAGCTACTGGTAATAAGCGGTGCTTTGTTAGCTTTAGGGAACTTTACTTATATGTGTTACCGTATAGATAAATTACATTTTAAAATTTTCTATATTTAAACACATAATTATAGGTAATATTAAGAAAGTTAAAATCAAAGTTAGATAATCCATTTCTATAGTATCATTAATTCGATATTTTTAGGTACGGCTGCAAATTATTTACATAAACCATATTTTAAGTTTTCCATTTTGTGAATAGTCTGATGTTAAAGAAAAGTGTGAAACAGGGCATTTGAAATGGAAATACATAGGTATAAATTAAATTTATAATATTTTTTTAAGCTAGCATATAAGTGAAACTTCTTCTCACTTGTCCGGTCTATGGCAACAGCGCCAGTGACTGAATTCAAAATGGCGGCAATCATCTTCACGGCGCCGCTCCGCGACATGCACTTTTCATTGTCGCTTAGCGTTAAATAATTCCTTTGACTTTTGTCACATTTACGTTGCACTGAAGTAAATTGAATTCTTGAATTAGGTGTATTATTTTGTTACTTGAGGAACAGTTTGCGTAACATATTTTAATGTAACAAAATGTTAAGTTTTTCTATCTGGTACCTGCGCCTGCAGAATCTAGTGTAATTAATGTATATCACCCTATAAAATAATGCTATAAAACGACATTGTTTTACACTTCATAACCGCAAACTGCAAAATGATCAGTTCCTTCAAGGTTTATATTGCACATTCTGGTTACTTTGAAGAGATATCTACCAATATTTTTTTAAACGCCCATAAATTCATCTGTTATTAAATGGTCACTGCCATCCACACGTACCCTTTTCCAACCCTGACTTATACGAGGCTGGTACGGAGATCCATTGCTACTACTCAGATTGAAGATGCCTGTTTGTACTACATCTGTCATGTAATGAAGGCACTCTTCGGTCTGAAAGCAACCTAAAAACTACTTCGCGACAGAAATAGGAGTGGTTATATTTACGCGGGCGTATTTAGGACAGATTACTACCTTACTCTATGTTGCTACCGTTAATAATCCGCGTTTACATTGGCTAAAATAATAAGTCACTAAAACCTTAATAGAAACAAACAACAGCCCTGCGGATGTGCGGATTTGTGTCACTGCTCTTAAATAATACATGGTTACTCACTTGGCAGGCCCAAATACATGACAATGTTGTATCTTCATACGGATAGATGGCTTCATACGGATAGATAAGTACATAACAAATAATAACAAGAGCACAAATAGTAGTTCTAGCATGTAAAGAAAAATCAATTAGTTCTGATTGCCCTTTGTTAAAACTACCCAAAATCACATGATATTCATCACATATTCTCGCATATCGATAGCAATAAATTATTAAATAATATTTTGAAAAACGACAGAACAGTTATAAATAAAAATAATTTTAAAATGTAGTATATTATAATATTTAACAACAATATGGTCTCTCAAATTAAGCAATGACGTACTGAAATTTGCTCGTATACAGAAGTAACAATATTCAAATGAGAATAATTTAACACCCCAAAGCTTTCGAAATATGCCACCCCGGCAAGAAAGATTTCATTAAAGTAGATTAAAAATCGGACAGCGAAGACAAACGAGCCGTGCGACCAAGGGACGGATATTTCTTTTGAAAATTATTTTGTAATTCCTTTCGGATGTGGACAAGGGACTGACTTTGCTGAATTCGATTCGCATTTATAAAACTAGGTTTAAAATTATAAAAATTATAAATTATGCTAAATTAGCAGCAGCAATGTTGCGTTTCGGTTTGAAGGGCGCAATCTGCGGTTTACGAGAAAAAGAGGCATTCCACCTTAGGCCTCAGGGGTAGCAACGCATCTTCCTACAGTTTCGAGTGGGACACCAGTCCTATGCGAGTTTAGGGGATAGTGTCCTATGGGCGACAGTGACCATTTAACACCAGATGGCTTGCATGCCCGTGTGCTACCTCAATGAGATAAAAAATACAATAATTATAACATAATCCAAGATCTCATTGACCATGTTTCTTATATAATACGGGTTGGTGAGTGTGGTGGAAAATGATACCTTTAAGGGCAGAACGTCGGAGAGAGAGCGAGAAGCAGCACAAGTGAGAGAGAGATGAATTAAAATAAATAATTAAATTTACTTTATTTAAGGAAACACATTTCATTTGGGAGTACCGAACAACAATTACCTACCAATTATTTAAACCGTTGATCGACATTCCACGATGGCTTTTCATTTGAAATTGTTTAAATAACTTCTGCGTGAGTTTAAACTATGTTCAAACAAAATTAATTACATTCGAATCAATGTTGTGTTCAGCCAACCTTAAATGTAGGGCAAGTGGGGTGGATTGGTCCAGAAAAATAAACATTAAACTACAAAAAGCATTCAGTTCATTAAGGTGATCCTTAGGCAAGTCTAAAGATTGGCTATGGTGACCATATCTCCTCAGTCTTCCTGCCTTTTAAACTGAACGCTCTTTGGATGTGTTTTTTAAATTTAGTTGTAATAACCTACTGTTTTCGTTGGATTTTCCAATTCCAGCGCGTCTTAAACGTTAATTCCAGCTTAACTCGAGTAGTTATCAAGTGATAGATAGTGCCTATTTATTCTTGACCCCCATTTAAATAGGGAGAGAGAGAGAGAGAGAGCACGTCCAGACAGTGGATCCGCGTTCGGTCGCTTTCACATCCTCGTCATTCATACATCTTCTCGTGCAACTCCATCAGTAGAGGGTGCTATGTGTCCGTGCAGTATGTAACGCACACTGGTAGCAAACTTGCAGACCATTGCTCAAAGATAATAAAATATTAATTCTACCCTCAATGTACTTAAGGGACATCTGCTTACTTGTCCACAGATATCCAGGGTAGTTTCCCAAGAAATCAGAGTGCTCAACGAGGGGCAAGCGACCTTGTGACAAACTGGTCGCACCTAATTGTTCTTTGCGACTGTATCAAAATAACGGTTCAATCATGCCTGTAGTAATTTACAATAATTTCCGGATAAAATAATACAACTGACATAATTATAACCAATTTTAAACCATATTGACTAATTGGTTTACAAATGTTTTTATATTGTTAAGGAATATTTAAACCTAAGAAGTATTGACATCGAAATCTGAATTAATTGTTATAATATTTGCACTGGTAAATTGTATTTATATTGAATTGAGTACCTATATATTAAATTCTAAGTAAAGTGATATTTAAAATAAAATTTAATTTACTTGCCTTTTAAGTAAAATAAGAGGAATTATAACTCTAGATTAAGACCAATTGTAAACCTTATTCAAAGGCAAATAAAGATTTAAATTAAGTACGGAATTGGGTATTTTAAAAAGATCGTTAGTGATGAAGATTTTTTTAGGCACCCCTTTTTTTATGTCATTGAGGTAGCAAACGGGCATGCAGGCCATCTGGTGTTAAATGGTCACTGCCGCCCATAAACACC
>DWPZ01000003.1:0-13077 GCA_018252115.1 Milanion marciana | reverse complement strand
TGATAGTGACAATTGATAATGCGACAAGTGCTGTACGCGATTATTTAGGCTTAAAACATTTGGGGTGTACATACATTAAATTTAGTACTGGAGAACGCATTAAGTTTGATCCCGATTAAATCGTTAATAGAAAATGTCAAATGCATAGTTTCACATTACAAGCGTAGCACAGCTGCCATGGAAAAACTGTTACGGTACCAAATTCAAAATGGTACATCTCAACTAAATCAGCTTATACAAGCAGTGCAGATGCGTTAGAACTCTGTATATTACATGTTGGAAAGATTTTTGGAGCTCGAAGATGCACTGAAAAGTACCGCTGGTTTGTAAGACAGAGTCTTATCAATGCCAACTAGCGAACAATGGGTTATTTGTATATCTGCACTATTTTAAAGCCGCTGCAAGAGGTAACACAGCAGATGAGTGGAGAAAACTTCGTCACTGGAAGTCCCGTCATCGTGTACAACAGGGTATTGCGCAATTTATAGGCAAAAAATATTCCCCCTAACTTACACCCGGATGTTCTTAAATCTGCTGTGGTCATAGTAGACCGACTTAAAACTAGATTGGGTCAAATCGAGTTTAGCGTAACATACGCTACTTGCACTTTGCTAGACCCTAGATACAAAACTCAATATTTCGAAGATAAAGTTGATGTTGAAAAAAGCTAAAAAGGAACTCACAGGACTCGTCACCAAAGAAATACATAAAAAAAATAACTATCAGCATGTCAACTGCGGCTGCAACATCATCCGACAATAGAAATAGTCCCTTAGTCCCAGTCAGCAAGATAAAAACAATGTAGCATTATCATTATGGGAAACTTTAGCGAAATTTTGGGACCCGTCGAGCCTACACAAAGCCCTCAGTGCCAAAGGCTTTGTCAATTACTGAATTGCAGCGATACCTTGACGATAAATTATTGCCGATTAAAGATGATCAAGGAAATTTAAACAACCCATCTAAGTGGTGGCAAAATCACAAATATATTAACCCAAACTCGGCTCGGCTATGTCGGCTGAAAATTTGCGCAATGAGCACTTCAGTGTCTTGCGAACGCATATTTTTAGGTCTGGATATAAAAAAAATATCAGATCGCCATTCAAGACTGAAAACGAAAAAAGTGCAGCAAATGATGTTTTTGAACATAAATATGTAAATAAGAAAAATCTAGTAAATGGGTCATTCTATTCTACTGCGAAAAACTGTGCAAACGAAAAAAAACTGCCAATATAAATTAATGTGTCGTGTTTCTTTTTAATATTGATAAAAACTATATTTCTTTTATCTTTTGGTACATGATCAAAAAGGGTTAGAATAAAAAATCATATAAAGAAAAAATAAATAAAGTGCAAATGTCACGTTCTGTTATCTGTGCATTTTACAGGTTACCGCGTTTAGGTAACATAAAAAAATATTTAGAGTACGTTTACAATTAATTCAATACTACATATATTGAATAAATATGATCTAGTTTGCGAGAATACCTACGATATTACGATCGGAGTAATGTAACAAAATCTATTATCGATTCTACTTCTGTTACAAAATTCTAATCATTTCTGTGATCCTCAGTTATTTCGTAATAAAAAGCTACTAAAATCGGGTTACGAAAGAAATCTTATGCAGTGGCAACACCACATTAAATGTCATTTTATAAAACAACTGCAAAGTAAACAATGCCTGCATTGGTATTAAGACAAAAAACTGTTTTGTTTATGATTATTTGTGTGTAAAAGTTCGTGTGTCATCTCTGTTCAGCCTGCAAAAATGTAAGTTTACTAATATCTATAACAATAATATACGGGCGTCATGTATTTCCTTGCTTATCATAACATACATTCGAGTCGACTGGTTACAGTTTCAATTTGAACACACTAAGCGGGAAATTTAAAATTTTATCATTTCTGTGATCGTAACGTTCTGTTATCTAATTGATAACAGAAAAGACGTTTGATAACAGGGTTGATGATAGTACTATTTTTTCACATAAGTCTAATTATTGACGTAAGAAATAACATGTAAATTAATAACAATGTATATTAACTATTTCCTTATTTGATTTTGTTACTAAAAGGGTTATTTTGATAACAACTTAATTAGATAACAGAAGTGACCGTGTGATCACGGAATTAACTAGGTTTTTTTTTCCTACAGTATGGCTCGTCACACACGACAAAAGAACGAAAATAATGAAGCAAAACGTAAAATTCGTAAAGAACAAGTAAAGCTTGCTATGAGAAGACACCGGCAAAAGATGTCACAAGAACAACTTGAAGAAAGACGAAGAAAGGACCGTGAAAGATATAGGCGGAAAAAAGAACAGGGCTTAATAAAATCCATTTCAGAATTGACGCCTCGAACTCAAAGGTCAGTGAGAAAGCTATGGAAAGAGAGATCAAAAAAATATCGTAACAAAAAAAGGCAAATGGAGCAAATAAATCAGCAGACTGAAGCATTTATGAATGACGAAACTCCACCGGATAGTCCTAGAGCATCGAGTTCCCAATCTAGAGTAGAAACTGGTAAGAAAATAACAGAGAGAAACAGAAGACGCCTAAAATTAGAGAACACACTACTAAAAGAAAAACTGCTTTTATTGGAAAATAGAGTTAAAAAATACAAAATGCGATTTAATAGAGTTTTAAATAAAATAAATACTCAAAATAACAAAAAAATAAACAACATTAAAAAAAGTACAATAGATAACACTAAAAAGCTGATTCAAGAGTTTCTAGAAAAAGATGAATGCAGTAGGTTAACAGCTGGAAAGAAGGAAACTATAACTAGAAAAAAAAATAAAAAACAAATAAGGTTACTGAATGATTCACTACTGTCTTTATATAGTAAATTTAAGAATACAGTAAATAATAAAATTTCATATTCACTCTTTTGTCGCTATCGTCCCTTTTGGATTCTTTCTCCTACAGCAAGAAAAAGAGATACATGTTTATGTATTCATCATGCTAATATGGAGCTTCTAACTACAGCTTTGAAAACGGCGAAACTAATAAATGAGAGCACACCTGTAGCACTCGTGAAGACAATTTGCTGTGAAGGAAAATTGAGAGAAGAATGTTTGCTCAGAAAATGTAAGGATTGTCAGAAAAAGAAAGTACAGCTCAATGAATTTATAAATAATGACTCTGTTGGATATTTTCGATGGGTTACTAAAAAATATCCAGTTTCTATAAAAGGAAGTGAAAAAATGTGCCAAAAAACAATAAAAGAAAAAAAATTCAGTTCAAAAACAGATTTAATCACTCTTTTGCACTCAAATCTACCAGGTTTCATGAAACATTTAAATAATATTTATCATCAATATCAAACCATAAATAGTGTCAAGAGACAGATTGATGAAGAAACTGCCCTGTTACGCATTGATTTCGCAGAAAATTATATTTGTAAATATGCAGAAGAGGTCCAAGCTGTACATTTTGGAGCATCGAAACCACAAATATCTCTTCACACTGCAGTTCTTTACCATTTTGGCGAATTCGATTCTACCATAACCCCCTTTTGCACAGTCTCTAAAAATCTTAGACATGATCCAGCATTCATTTGCAATCATTTACTTCCAATTATTAATATTATTAAGAATTTGCACCCAAATTTAAAAACTATGCACTTTGTCAGTGATGGACCATCTTCTCAATATAGGAACAAGACAATGTTTTTCTTAATGGCTAATTTCCTAGCAGTGAAATTGAATGTCCAAAACCTTATATGGCATTACAACGAGGCTGGGCATGGTAAAGGTTCACCTGATGGAATTGGTGCAATAGTTAAACGAACGGCGGACCAATCGGTAGCTAGGGGTAACGATATAGCAAGCTATGAGCAACTTATCCAATGTTTAAACGAAAATTGCAAGAGTGTTCAAATCCTTTCGGTCGATGAAGAGAACGTCACTGAAATAGAAGAGTTGATGTCAAGAAGTTTGACTCCTACATTTAAAGGTACGATGGACATTCACCAAGTGACTTGGAGTAAAAAGAACTCGGCTCTTCTTCATGCTCGAAAATTAAGTTGTTCTGATTGCCAACCTCATCAAATTTGTTCTCATTACGAAATCGGTGTCATTAACACAGGACCTAGTCATAGTATATCCGGAAGAGGTATTTCTTCATCATTATTTAATTATGAAGCTGATCACTATTTAATGATGAATACAACTGAAGGAGCTCATTGTTCATCAACCCTTCCTAGTGGTTGTCCAGTTTCAGATAGAGACGTCTCGTCACCTGATTATCGTTCTCCTGCGGCACCAATATCTACACCACAGCAGAGACCTAACAATTCTTTTGATTTTGATTACGATTCCAGTCCATTTAGAGCTGCTTCCGATGATGACAACTCAACATGGTTTGACTATTTAGATGATGAAAACCAACCTGTAGCAGTTTTATCAAAACGAAGTCAAAAATTCTATTATAAATCACATTCTTCAGATGACAGCTTCGACAGAGAATTAAGAAGAAATAATTTTATAGAGACAACTATAAATGCCAATATCTCTAAGAAAAAAATAATCACAAAGAAACGTCGTATGCGTATCGAATCGTCAAGTTCGTCTGAAAATATATTTTGAATTTGTCTACATTGATCTCAGACAATATTTGATTATTTTTGTTGATCTCATAGATTTATCTTTTAGAATTATAGATTTCAAAAAGTTTAGCTAAAAGGAAAGCTTTTCTTTGAAATGACAATTAATACATATTGTTGATAAATATGTTGATTAGTGTGACATAGTCAAAGGATAACATAATAATGTCATTTCCGTGATTAAATTTTAGAATTTTTTATTACTTTGGTCGCTTGAGTGTTACTTTCATTTTCTTTGTTTCCATTAATGTGCTTCGTGAATCAATACTTTAAAAAGAGTATTGTGTTTTTTCACCTTTTTTTAGTACTGTTTATATTAAAAACCGTCATATCTGTAATGTGTACCGTCATTCCTGTTAGCTGCTTATTTTAAATTTATTTCGTTTTTACAGAAGTTACTGAGGAACGATCTCTGTTTCTAATTTTTATAGGAATCAATGTCATTGTTTGTTAAAATAAACCCAAAATAAAAAATGTATCACGATATTTTTTTTTATTTTTTTTTATTTCCAAAAAGTAGAATGACCCATATCTAAAAAATAACATCTATGCAAAATTATGAAACAGAATATAAAAAAAATGTTTTGTATAGGTAGTTAAACTACATCAGAAATAAAAACTCGCATCGGAACGGGCGAGGTTGCCGTGTCTCTCGTTTTTACTTCACCACTGCACTTATCACTAGGCTGTCGGTCAACCTTTGTACTATGCTTTCGCGCACTCACTGCACTCACTGCACTTCTCAACGGTGACGGAGAGGCGGGCCGATAGCTCACCACTACCGGTGGCTGTACCTCGCGACGCCGACGCCTCCATTTCTTCCAAAGTAATACAGCAGCAACCACGGCAGCTGTAGTCAATAACCCGTAGCTAATGACGTAATGATGTACGTGATGATATGACAGGGAATCATCATCAGGTAGCTGTATGTTCTTTAATTGATTAATTTGTTGTCCAAGTTTTTCTAGCTTATGATGAACTGTTGAATACGATGACTCATTGACATAAATTCCTGACGAGATATTAAGGAGGTGATTGATTGGAGCTATATGTGGGCTAAATAAATCTGGCTTTGCAGTGATCGACCTTGCTGATTCGCTCTGAGAGTACGCAAAAAATTCTTTTTCCTTTATCATACAGTTAGGTTCTAAGTGCACGATACTCGATCCCCTCAGCTGTTCGACTGTGACACGATCTTGACAAATAAGGCGCAGCGCACACTGGTTGCAACAAGCAATTAAAAAAGTGTTCATTTGATGCAGTTTCAACAATTTGTTTTTGCACGCGGATAACTTTAATTGACAGTTATTAGTAGATAATTCCTTTAAACAAAAACTATTATCAGGTTTTAGATGATAGAAAGTAGTATGTAGATTACATATATATGAAGTGCTAAGGTATATACATTTCTGTATTTCATATTCTCCGATGGGAACATAAATATCCTTTTGAAGATTAATAGCTATGTACTCTGAAACAGGTATTAAAGAAATCATTTTATCTCCACTTTGACGCGGTACAGCGATTAATTTATGCAGTTCAAAAATGTCTCTTATCACAAGAGGTATGGAAATTTCAAAAATAAAATATTGGTTTGTCATTCTAGCCTTTACCTTCATTAGTTTATATATCTCTGCTACTTGTCTTTGTATATCATCGATAGGGAGTGACAAGTCTTTATTCAGCTGACCGGAAATAACGTTAAGTTCATATTGCAGTTGTTTTGGTAGGAGAAGATGAACATTAAATTTCTCATTATGAACGTCTGTTATCATATCTAAAAGTCGGTCTTGAATGCTTCTCACATCTTTAACTAGATTGCCCGCAATAATATCAGACATCGTAAAGTCGTTGATTAATTCGATAGTTTGAACTTCCTTTTTTAAGGTTTCTAAATTTCGCTCTAAATTATACAAATTTTTATTGACGATGTCATGCTGTTTGCTAATCGTTTCCTCCATTCGTTTCAAGATGTTATATTGACCTTCGATGACAGATGTTTGATTCCTCCACAATGCTCTAATGTGCTTCTCATTTTGCCTTATCTCATTTATGTCTCGTTGGTACTGTTCTGCGAACTGCTCGTCGAGTACTCCGAACAGCGTGTTGCAAGGTAGCCAACTCCGTTGACAAGGCCGCGCCTGCTTCTTACGAGAGTACTATTACGCTGACCAAGTAAAATAAGGTTATTGAGCTCTAAATCTGACGTACTATGTCTCAGCTGTGATAGGGCTACGTCACAATGCGACGTAATAGATATCGAGGAACACGTTTTATTTAAATAATTTATATATTTATTTATAGTTGACATGCTTTCCCAATACGGATTCATATTATAATATATAACAAGCTTCCATTCATCCCGAGCTAACCTAATATTACTAATTTTATCAAAATATAACCCCTGATCTACCTTTAACGCTGACATGCTTATTGACGCTACAGACCCGGTTAATAAAGTCATAAATAACAGCAATGATATTGCCATGGATACAAAACTAGGCGATGCATGTTTTTTCGGTTTATTGCTTTCTCTCTTTCCCTTCTCTTCTTTCTCTAATTCCTCTTCTGTGTTTTGCGATTGTATAGGTAAAATAGATAGCTTAATTATTGGTCGCTTTATGGTACCATTCTTTGTTCTGAGTGAAACAACTCGAACCAAGCCGTCATGACCAGGATGTAGTTCGGTAACTCTACCTAGCAACCATTTCCCAGGTGGTAGATTTTCATCTTGAATAGTGACCATGTCTCCAATATTTATATTTTGCTGTTCTGTAAGCCACTTGCTGCGAATCGAAAGCTGGGTAAGGTATTCCGTTTTGAATCTCTTCCAAATATCTAATGCTAATTTCGACGTTAAATGCCACCTGGTTCGTGCGTCCTGCTCTGTATCAATGATAGTCATTCCAGGTCTACCGGTTAAAAAATGAGCTGGAGTTAGAAAATCTAAGTCGTCTGGATTTTCCGTTAACGCACATAAAGGTCGTGAATTGAGACATGCCTCGACTTGTGCTAAGAGTGTGCTGTACTCTTCGAATGTTAATTTCTGCTCTCCTATCACTCTCTTTAAATGGTGTTTCATACTTCGTATGGCTCGCTCCCACAAACCTCCAGCACTTGGCCAAGATGGTGCATTAAAATGCCACTCGATCTCTAACTCGCCGATTTCATTAAAGAAATTTTCATCAAGAGTGCCTTTCATATCGTGGTAAACTTCTTCTAACATCCTACTGGCTCCTACAAAATTGGTTCCATTGTCGCTGTATAAGTGCTTGGGCGCTCCTCTTCTAGCTGCCATCCTCTTCAGAGCTGCTAGGAAGGCTGAGCTGCTGAGGTCGGAGACCAGCTCCAGGTGGACTGCTTTGGTGACCATGCATATGAATAAAGCTATATATCCTTTCATGGTTTTAATTCCTCGTCCTTTATTAGCTTTTACTTCGACATAACCCGTGTAATCTACTCCAGTATGATAGAATGGAAATGCAGGGTTTACCCTTTCTGCAGGCAAATTACCCATTAATTGAAATTGCTTCACTGGAGCATGCTTCCGACACGTCACACATTTCCTAACTTCTTTCTTCACCGCTCTGTTACCGGAAATAATCCAATAACGCTGTCTTAAGTACGACAAGGTCAAACGTGGACCTCCGTGATAAGTATGACAATGAGCTTGCATAATTAATAAATTTGTAAGCTCGCTACTATACGGGACTACAATAGGGTATTTCATCTCATTTGAAATATTCGCATGATAAAGCCGCCCCCCTACACGCAAGATCTTATTTTTATCTATAAAAACATATAAGTTGAGCAGTTTACTCTTATTATTTAATTTGTTAAACTTTAACAAGTGATTAAAATCTTCGCTAAAATAAGTTCTTTGTATATATTTAATAATTAATAATCTAGCTTGCCTCAACTCGTGTATTGTAAGATATGCTGGTAACTGTTTATTATAGCTTTTACAAGTTTTAAATGTTACCTTGAAGGCTCGGAGTAGCCACGCTACAATCCGCGTTATTTTATACAAACAACTTTTTGTATTTAATAAGTTAAATATTATGCTTTCTCCTTTGCTATGTTGTACAATATTTATTTGCTTTATTCTTTTAAGTTCTTCTTCGGTCGAATAAACAATATTTTTATTATTACTCTGAAACGATTTCAACCAATTAGGCCCGTTCCACCAAAGAGGCTTATTTACTAACTGAGAGGCTAGGAGGCCTCGGCTTGCCGCATCGGCCGGGTTCTCACTCGACTTTACATACCGCCACCTTTCGCTAGGTACAACACCTTTAATGCTTCTGACTCGGTTAGCGACGAATATCTTCCAACGGTCAGGGTCACCTTGCAACCAACCTAAAACTACCATTGAATCCGTCCAACCGTATACTTCTACCCTATCATGCGCTAAACAACTCAAAACCTTTTTAAATAATTTTGAAAGTAAATGAGCTCCACAGATTTCTAACCTTGGCAAAGAAATAGTTTTATTACAAGGAACTAATCTGGTCTTTGCCGTCAATAACTGCACCGATACTTCACTTTCCTTTTCAATACGTACATAGATAACGCTAGCATAAGCCTTTATCGATGCGTCACAAAAACCGTGCAACTGTATGACGTCATACTTCCTACTACCGATCCATCTTGGGATCTTACACTGGCTTAAATGTATTAAATCCGATTTTACCCTAGTCCACTCTATACTAATTTCTTCAGTTATATCATCATCCCATTGTAATTTGGCTAACCATATTTTTTGAAAAATTAATTTTAATTTAGTAGTTAGAGGTGCTATCCACCCGAGGGGGTCGAATAATTTTGAAATTTCGCTTAAAACATTTCTTTTCGTTGGTTTCTTATTTTCAAGACAGTAATTAAAGGTAAATGTATCTGTTTTTGGGTCCCACCGCAAACCTAATGTCTTTATGCTTATATTTTGCTTATAATTAAACGTTAAGTCTGAAGATAACGACTTCTTATCTGCAATGCTCTCAAGTAGTGCTGGTTCGTTTGACATCCATTTTCTCAGCTGAAATCCCCCACATTGTAATAAGCTATTGATATCCGATATTAATCTCTTTCCACTGTCGACATCAAAAGAACCATGAAGAAGGTCGTCCATGTAAAAGGACTCCTGCAAGACTCGCGCTGCTTCTGGATATCGGGTGCTCTCATCAGCTGCTAATTGCTTTAGGGTCATCATTGCAAGAAACGGTGCCGCCGTTGTTCCATATGTGACGGTGGTCAGTTGGTATGCTTGAATTGGCTGCTCGGGGTTATCTCTCCATACTATCTGCTGGTAGGGCTGGTCTTCCTGACTGACCTTGATCTGGCGGTACATTTTTTCTATGTCCGAAGAAAATGCATATGGATAAATACGCCATTTTAATATTAAACATTGCAAATCCTTTTGCAGATTAGGACCTTTATACATCAGGTCGTTTAAACTATGTCCACTAGTCATCTTCGCGGATGCATTGAACACGACTCGAAGCTTAGTGCTGATAGAATCGGCTCGCTGCACGCCATGGTGCGGCAAGAAACATGATGGAGTTGAGCCTGGGTTGTACTTAGCTGGTATCATATGCTGTAACGATCTATATTCACTAATAAAATCCTTATATAATTTAGCATAACTAATTTGCGAGCTGAACTTTTTCTCTAAATTTAGAAATTGAGCTATTGCTATGTTTCGCGATTTTCCGATTTTTTCAACAGTATCAGGTTTCATAGGTAACCTAACGATATACCTTCCGTCTACGCTGCGATGCGTTGTAGATTGATAATACTCCATACATGCTTTATCCTCTGACGATAGGTCAGAGTCCTCCTCGATGTCCTCAACTTCCCAAAACCTTTGTATGCTGTCCACGTCAGTCATAACAACGTTACATTGAAATGATTGCATTTTACCGAACAAGATCCATCCAAGTTGAGTTTGTTCTGCTAATGGCTGCATAGGCGACTCCCCCCTACAAATACCCCCCATTTTTATCAAAGCGTAAATATCTGAACCAAGAAGCAAGTCAACGGGACGACTTACCCAAAACTCTTTATCTGCGAGTTCTATGTTTTGTATAAATGGCCACGTTGGTTTCGTAAAGCTAGCCGTAGGTAAGTTTTTTATTAAATTATTCATAATGAGTGCGTCGGTGCTAAACGTAAAATCATTATAGATAGAGCTGCAGGTGATACTTAACATCCCTTTGCAATTGTTTTCCTTCTCCCCTAAACCATAAACTACTCCTCGACAAAACGACCTCTTAACTCCTAACCGTTGAGCTGCGCTTTCAGATATGAGTGATATCTGCGAACCCTGATCAATTAATGCCCTTAAAATTTGATAACCATTTCCTGATTTAACCTTCAGAATTGCTGTTGCTAATAAAACTTCCGATGACCCGTTTTGAGACACGTGTAAGTTGTTTGTTACCGGTTCATTCGATTTCGAAATCGGCATCGAATTATTTGACGACGGGTTAGTTTTAATAAAAGAATCATGAAGTAGCGTGTTATGTGATCCGTGGCATCGGTGGCAACGTTTCGTAGAAATGCATTGTTTACTGTTATGTCGGAATAGACAATTAATACATAATTTCAATTTATTTGCTGTTTGCAACCTTATTTCCTTAGACATATTAATGAATTTAGCGCAATTAGGTATCCCATGTTCACCTTTGCATAGCGCACATTTATTAGTTGATACATGAAACGACTTAGGAAAGGAATGTTGGCTATAAACGTTTGCCCCCGGCTTTCGTCCGTAATTAAAATTTTTATGTGTAATATTTTGCGTTGGTTTTTGAACATATTCTAACTTTCTACGAGATGATTCAAGGCTAGTAAATTTATTTTCTAAATGTGCTAAAAACTCTTTTAAAACTGGTAGTTCGCGAGAGTTTTTTAAAGAATCTATATAGTCGTTGAACGTATCGCTATCAAGCTTTTGAGACAATATGTGGACCAATATAGGGTCCCAACTTTTTACATCTACACCTAAATTCGAAATAGCATAAAGACTCTCTAAGGTGACATCATGCATTCGCTTTATATGTACCACAGAAGGTTGAGACATAGTAGGCAAATTTAATAAAGCATTTAAATGAGAAGTAAAAATTAATTTCTTATTATTATATCTATTATTAAGTATTTCCCAACAGACATTATAATTAGAGGTACTTATTTGAAGGTGTTGGATGAGTCTTTCTGCCTCTCCACGAAGCTTCCCCTTAAGGAACTGCATCTTCTGAGCTGACGATAACGAAGGATTACTATGAACGGCCTCGTTAAAGAGGTCCTTAAATGATGTCCATTGCTGATAACTACCAGAAAACACAGGAATATCCATTTGAGGGACAGATTTCTCCCGATGTGATACCGACCACAGCTTCTGGTTAATAGACTTTTTTAGCTTAATAAATGTACTTTCATGTTTAGCAAATACCTCCTCATAATCTTGATCCTCTCCACTTAATTCTAAATATATTTCCCAGTGTAAGGAATCTATAGCTGACCATCGCATATGTAATTCTTTTAAAACGTCATCAAACTCCCACCTCTCAACGATGTCTTCTAGATTTATATTCCGCGCTGTCCTTGAAAATGCTTGAAAGTTTACTGATTGTTTACGTAATAAGTCATCTAACTTACTGTTAGTACCTGTAGAGGTTAAGCCTCGAGAAGAGCCGGGCTGGAGCTTGGCTGGCTGCTGATATCCCTGACCTTCCTGACCTGATATAGCTGAGGGTCGAACTAAGCCAAGCTCTTGCTGCTGATCATGAATTAGCTCTCTCGCGGACTTATAAAGTTGACGCGTACTCTCATATTCCGCACCACTAAAATAGGGGTGGTCCTTAGGACCACATGCACTCAACTGTTTATGATTATTTTCAAATTCAACCCAGTAGCTATCTAAAAGCTCTAATCGCCTCCTGAAATAATCAGATGTCCTTCTCTCCGCTGCTGTTTTTTTGAGATTGGAAATAAACTTTACAATTGCTTCGTTAATTTCCTTTTGATTTTCAAAAATTGATTCCATGTTTCTTAAGGTTAGTAATATGGAAAATTCTTACTTGGACAACTCCCTGCTTATGAGCTCTCTCGTCGCTCGTGCTGCTGCTTACTACCTTCCGCTGCTGCTGCGACCCTCTGCTGCTGCTGCTGCTGACTCCCGCCTGCTGGCTGCTAGTTGCTGGATGCTCCTTATCAATCCAATCCCCCTCCTCGAGGATTGAACTGGATGCTTGTTTTGGACGACACTGACCACGCTTTCCCCACTTGCACGAGTTAGAGCCACGTGTTTTTCACGGCGTCTAACTGTCCCGCGTGGTCCCGCTTTTTTGATCTCCACGGCGCGATAGATCAAATTGCTCGAAGGACCAAAATTTTGTGCAGTCAGATGGCCACACAAAATAAAAGAGATTTTGAATTTTGACTTATTTATTGCCGAAATAACTAATATAA
>DWPZ01000002.1:0-13447 GCA_018252115.1 Milanion marciana | reverse complement strand
ATTAAACTGACCCTCAGAAAAGGGCTTCGAAGTGGCTGTGGGGCATTGTCCATTTGGACACACCTTCAGTTCTCGAGAAGTACATAAAAATTAAAAAAGACAGACAGACATTTGCAAAGTATCGAATAACAATTAACTGCCATTGGTTTTTGCTTTACGGGCGCATTATAGCGACTGGTTCTCACCTCCTGTTGGCTTCTGGCGTGATGTTGGAGACGACGTTCTCGTACTCGTTCTGCTTGTGAGTGGGCGAAGTCTCCGCGCTGCCGCCACTCACCTTGTAGCACACCATTTTGCCGTTGATCTCCCTGAAAGAGATCGTCATTCTTTATATTCTTGAGCATAAAACACTAGCGGAAGTTCAGTAAAGGAGCAATAAAGTGGCGTACTTGTCAAGAACAGTACAGATCAAAATAATTTCCCAGGAGGATCTTAATCTGGTCCAGTGTGAGTTAATATAAGACTGATGAACTGGCCAATTTGACCTCAAATATCTGGAGTCTGAAATCTGAAATTCCAAAATTTCTTTTTTATATTCACATATTATATTTCTGTTTAGAATTTAGTGATTTGCGTATTTTTGCACCATTTCTCTGTAACATAAAAACGAAATGGTAAACTGGAAATATCGCATGATGTACGAATAAGAATGATTTATATAAGGTACTTTCGCGACACCAACGCTGCAGAAACAGCTCGAAGATTTAATGATGTGTACGGAGAATCTTCTGTAACAGAAGAGACGACACGTTTTTGGTTCAAATGTTTTCTTTCAAAAGACCTACAGAACAAACCCCGTGGACGGTCGAAGACGCTAGTTAATAACGAAGAATTTAAGGCAATCATAGTAGTAGATCTGTTGCAAACGTCTTGGCTATCTTAGAAGCGGCAGACTTCGTACTGGTAAGAGCTGTTCTAGTATAAGTGTAAGTATTTATGAAAAAAAGAGTTTAGTTTAACCTCTCTAGTTACTTCTTCATGACTTCGTAGAGGTCATTAACTGAGGTCATTGTGGGTCTCCTACAAAGTTATATTAACGTACGAGGCCAATTCAATCCGAATTGGTATTGATACAATTAATAAATACGCCTCATCCGCTACGTAATGGCAACACACTGACTGCGACTTTTTATAAATATACAAAAACAAAATAACAATTCAAGTAAGTACACGTGTAGTTTTACTTTCCGTACGATAACAAAATTATATCATGTAATAAATTATTTGTAAACGGGTCGAGTTCAACCTTATCTAATTTAAGGTTCGGGGAGTCTCGGCAAATATCACGTTATATTCTCTACTAATATAATATGCCCAACCCGTACACAATTACTAAACGTTTTGCTGCGTTAGCCACAAATTAGTTCGTCGTTTGTTTACGCGCAACTAGTGATTGCAATCCGGAATATTGGTTTGTAATCATTAGTTATACACTACATATTACAATCCGTAATATTGGTTTGTAATCATAAGTTATACACTACGTATTACAATCTGGAATATTGGTTTGTAATCATTAGTATTACACTACGTATTACAATCCGTAATATTGGTTTGTAAGTTAAGCACTAAGTATAGTGATTGCAATCCGGAACATTAGTTTGTAATCATTAGTTATACACTAGTTATAGTGATTGCAATCCGAAATATCTGTGCGTAATCATTATTTATACACTGGTTATAATGATTGAAATCCGCAATATCGGTTTGTATGTATCGGTTTCCGAGAAACGGCTACGATTTTCTTGAAATTTTGTTTTTAGGGGGTTTCCGGGGCGATGAATCGATCTACCTAGGTTTCATTTTTAGAAAATTTCGTGTTTTTATTGAATTAATACACAATTTACAAAGTTAGAATAGTTCGGTAGGAAAATCGGGCGCCTTTAAACGCTGGAACGGAGTTCCTTCTTTTATTTTATTTATTTAGGTTTTTTGGTATTTTTGTTTTATTATTATTATGTCTGTAAGATAAAAATATATTATTCATATTTCATCAGTAAGTAATTTGCACAGTTAGAAGAAATTAATATAATTTCACAAAACATGATGTAGGTACTAAAACAACACCGAGCAAAGCTCGGTCACCCGGGACTACATAGTTATGTCGCCTACGCAGGCCTCCCAGACTGTCTTCAATATTTAGCTGTAACAGTACATTGTATGTCACGCCACCAGTGCACAGGAAGACGTTGATGCTGTGTCAGCACAGATCATCTCCATTTTAATTTTATTATTAAGTCAGTCCATTGTCGCCACTCAAGTAAATCAGTCGCATGTCATTATAATAAAAAAAAATGTTTTTTTAAGACTTTTTAACGTTCCCGAGACAAATTTTGTTTTAAATTTAAGTGTATTGTTTTAAATATAAATATTAAAATGAACGTAAAGCCAGTGCCTAAGGACACTTTGTCCCTTATCCCTAAATTCGATGGGGAGGAAAATTTATTAAATTTATTCATTTCGAAATGTGAATATGTAGTCAGTAATAGTAAAATAGAAGGTAACATTCACCAGGAATTGTACTTATTTCACGCGGTCTCTAGCAGACTTACTGGTAGAGCTGCAGCATTATTAAGCGATAACCCAAATATTACATCTTACGATGATTTGAAACAATTGCTCACACAACATTTTGGTGACCCCCGCTCTGAAGAATGTATAGCAATAGAGTTAGAAAATTTAAAGTTAAAAAATAGCGAAACATATATACAATTTTGTAATAGAATACAGAGTGTTAGAAGCTCTTTGTTCGCAAAAGTTAACAGACTTACCGACGAAGGCGTTAAAGCCGCAAAAATGATTGTATATAACAATACAGCCCTCAACGTATTTTTATATAACTTGCCCGAAGATATGATCAGAATAGTTAGATTAAAGGGTTGCTCTAACCTAGAAAGTGCATTGAGCATAGTTACGGAGGAAGTTAATTTCAAAATGCAATATGAAGCTAAGAATAAATTATTTAGACCAAATACACAGACATTCAGACATTCGCAATTAACACATACACAAAATTCATTTAAACCTCTGCAAACAGGTCAACGTTTTACACATACATTTAATTCTTTACCAAATAATAATTTCCGTTTCGGCATGCCAAGTAATTTTAGACAGACACACAACAATTTTGGTTATAAACCAAACTTTTCCCAACAGAACAGGTTTGCACCATTTACCCAAGACTACAGGTTTGGGGTTCCTCAAAACCAACCTGCACATAATTATGGTCAAGGTCAAATGCATCGCCCGTCTTACCAACAAAATTATAAATTCGGAATACCACAGCAACAAAATTATAAATTTGGTATACCACAACAAAATTATAAATTTGGTATTCCAAACCAAACCCAATATAACTTAAATAAATTCGCTGCCCCGAAACAGCAAGACCCTGTACTAAGGAACACTGATGTTTCAATGCGCACAGCCCCTATTAGACAAAATATGATAAAAAATGATTTATTCTACATGGAACAACCCTCTTCCTCTAACGATTACTATACAGACCAATATGATTACACCGAAGAAGTAGATAACAACTTTGATTACTCAGAACCCGTGGAAGACTTACACTTCAATGGTCAAGAAAATTTCACACCTGATGTTGCACAGCCTGAAAATTTTCCGGAAACTGCCTCACAGGATGTAATGAAGTGATAAATTTAAATTATTGTGATAGCATTTTAAAATTACCCCACATAGAAATACCTGAAATAAATTCAAAATTCTTAATAGACACAGGAAGTAGCAGATCGTTTATAAGTCCAGCTAAAGCTAACCATTACTTTAGTGACTATAAACATATAGAGCCATTTACAGTTGTTAGTACCCACGCGCAAAGCATGCATGACGAAATCATATACATCCCCCTGTTAAAAACATTTAGAAGCACACTTTATCACAAATTTTATATATATGATATAGATGGTAGATATGACGGATTAATAGGATCAGATCTTTTAAAAAAATTAGAAGCGAACATAGACATGCGCAACCAATTGTTATTAACACACAATGCACAAATCCCGATCATTTACAACCCCCCTTATGAGATTAATATAGAACCACGGTCAGAAACACGAGTTAAAATACCAACAAACCTGAAACATGGTGATGCTATATTAGATTACCTTCAATTTCAAACAGGAGTTCGTATGCCCTCAGCTCTTGTCAAATGTGAGAACTATTTTGCTGAAACTATTATACAAAACATATCAAATGAAAAAGCAGTAATAACTATTAGAGAACCATTTTATGTAACTAAATTTGAAGGTGAAGTTTGTGAGTTAAACACTATAAAAGATGATGTGATGATAGATGAAATTTTGAAGGAAAACTTAAATAAACTACGAACAGATCACATGAATACTGAAGAACGTGAAAGTATTCTTAACATATGCCATGAATATCGTGATATATTCTACTCAGACAAACTACCATTAACTTTTTCTAATCAAATCAAACATCACATACGGACAACAAATGAAGACCCTATATATGTTAGGCCTTATAGACAACCACCAATCATAAACCAGGAAATAGAAAAACAGATAGATAAACTTTTAAAAGATAACGTCATACAAGAATCCCACTCACCGTGGAGTGCACCAGTTCACCTGGTCCCAAAAAAATTAGACGCAACAGGAGAAAAGAAATATAGGATGGTGATTGATTACCGTCGCCTAAATGAAATCACAATAGACGATAAATACCCCTTGCCGAACATAACTGACCTCTTTGATAAAATAGGAAGAGCTCAGTATTTTAGTACAATTGACCTCGCTAGTGGATACCATCAAATCGAAATAGATACAGCTGATATACCCAAAACGGCATTCACTACCCAAACAGGACACTTCGAGTTCACTAGGATGCCATTTGGCCTCAAAACAGCCCCCGCAACGTTCCAGAGGGCTATGGACAATGTGTTACGTGGACTCCAGGGTATACATTGTTTAGTGTACCTTGACGACATCATAGTGTACTCTAATAGTCTCCAAGAACATGTAGATAAACTGCGCAGAATATTTGACCGTCTCAGAACCACAAATTTAAAGGTCACATTAGACAAATGCGAGTTCCTTCGAAAGGAAGTCCTTTACCTAGGTCACACTATAACAAAAAACGGGCTTATGCCAAATAATGACAAAATAAAGGCAGTTCTTGATTTTCCTATTCCGCGAACAGCCACCGAAATAAAAAGTTTTCTCGGACTAGTAGGTTATTATCGTAAATTTATAAAAGATTTTGCTAAATTAACACAACCACTTACCTCTTGCCTGAAAAAAAGAAATAAAATAGATTATACCAGACAAGAGTACATCGATGCTTTCGAGAAATGTAAAGAACTTCTAGTTAACGCCCCTATTTTACAGTTTCCTGAATTTACTAAACCATTTGTCCTTACAACAGATGCGTCCAATTTTGCAATTGGTGCTGTCCTTTCTCAAGGACCCATAGGCAGCGATAAGCCCATCGCATATGCAAGTCGCACCCTTAACGATGCGGAAACTAGGTATAGCACGATTGAGAAAGAGTTGTTGGCTATTGTGTGGGCCACAAAACATTTTAGGCCTTACCTATACGGCAGAAAATTTATAATTTATACTGACCATAGACCACTTACCTGGGTAAAATCAATTAAAGAACCTAATAGTAAATTAACACGATGGAAATTACGTTTATCTGAATTTGATTACGACATTAAGCATAAAGATGGAAAACAAAATTGTAATGCCGACGCCTTGTCCAGAATAAGAGTTAACGCACTAGACGATAAAGATAACCTTTCTATGCAAGTAAATGTAGACGGAAAAGAACGTGACCTCCAAACACATATTAGAAATTTAACAGACGAGATAGCGCGATTAAGTCAGAACCAAAGTAATAGTCCTTACCGGTCATCCTCTCCTCCAGGACAGCGTACTCCATCTCCTATGACCATTTCCTTACCCTCAGAAAGAAGTGTTGAAAGACCTCCTAATTCCAACCCACCGGTAGACAGTAGTACTGAAACTGTAGGTAGTACAACAGATACTGCTTCCGAAGGACGAATTGATTCCGCAGACACGATCCATTCAGCTGATGACTTAGATATCGACGGCATGCCTATATTACAGGAAGCTATCGATACCAAGCCCAACCAAATACTCATACACACCTGGAACAGAAAAGAATTATTGGTTAAAGACTTATCAAGAAAGAAACAAAAAATACTAGATGTTTACTTACCTTTAGATGATCCGGAACTAATTAAAAGATTTCTGAAAAGTTACACTAGACCAAAAATTAAACACTTTCTTTATTTCGAAAATCCTTTGCATAGAAAACAATTTTCACAAATAATTATATCACTCTTCCAAAAAGGGACTATAAAATTCTATGAATGCACTAAAAGAGTAACTTACGTAAATGATGAATCGGAACAGCGTGAAACAGTTCTGAAATATCACCAAGGAAAAAATAGCCACCGGGGAATAAAAGAAACTCTAATGCATCTAAAACGTAACTTTTATTGGGATAACATGGACCAAACCGTGTCCAGCATTATTAACTCTTGCGAAGTCTGTAAAAAAATGAAATACGACCGCAGGCCATTTAGACCCGAATTACAACTGTCCCAAACCCAAACAAAACCTTTTCAGGAACTTTTCATTGATACATTTTCCATAGATGGTAAGCACTATCTTACAATAGTTGACGCCTTCAGTAAATTAGGACAAGCAATAGAAATACAAACCAAATCAGCCCCAGAAGTAGTTAGAGCCCTTATTAAATATTTTTCAAATTACGGAACCCCGGATAGAGTTAGTACAGACCCGGGAGCGGAATTTAATAATACACTTTTAAAAGAGATGCTTTTATTTTATAAAATAGAACTGCATATTAGCACAGCGCATAATCCTAACTCTATGGGTATTGTCGAAAGATTCCATTCCACATTAATCGAAATCTATAGAATCGCTAAGTATGAACAGAAAATTACAGATGCTGCATCTATAATGACTTATGCTATTATGGCATATAATCATACCATCCATTCTACCACAGGCCTCACCCCATTCGAAGTGGTTTTCGGACATACGGAATCCAACAATCCTTTTTATACAGATTTTACTAAACAGTTCACTCAACAATTAGTAAGAGAACACATGAAAAGAACAAAGTACCTCTACAAATACTTAACCGACAAAATAAAATGTAGTAAAGAAAATGTAGTAGAAAAACGAGGTGGAGAAAAGTCTTTCGATATAGATGTAGGCGATAGCATTTTCATAAAAGGAGTTAATACCAGACGTAGCAAAGATAAACCACGGTACCAGAAGGCCCAGGTCACTGGAACTATCCAAAAAAATATTGTACCTGTTATAACTCGAAATCGTAAATCAAATATTCCTGTTAAAGATATTAGGCGTCCTCCGCAGGTTCATCTTACTACTGCTCTTGGCCCTATTGAGCCGAGGCCAGGCCCTTCGTCTGCAGCCGACTGAAAAGAATCCAGGACTCTTACCTGTAAAGGAAGGTCAGGCCCTAATTAGTAATGATAGCTGGACAGTTATCAAAGTTTTAGATTTAAAATTAATATACGAAGAGTTAGAATTAAACGTTATTAGATATAATACATGTAAGGAACAGATAAAAACTTGTAATAACATAGATACTATTAATTTAAATATTAAGGAAATAGAATTACAAACAGATTTTATAATGAACATAACGATAGAAAAATGTAAGAAATTGATTCCATCTGTAAGAGTTAAACGTGGTTTGTTAAATCCTTTAGGTTCATTGGTTAAAGCTATAACAGGCAACCTTGATAATAACGATGCAATAATGTATGAGAGATTAATTCATGAAATAAGTACAAAACAAAACTCTTTAACTAGGAAAGTTACTATTATTACAGAAATGTTAACTTCATTTACGAAAATAGCCAACTCTACAATAGACAATTTTAATCAGATAGAAGAAAGCATTCAAAAAATTAGTCACCTATTAAATGAATCTAAAACATTCCAAATCAGTAGTGAATTAACCCAAATTTATAATACATTTTTACATAACTTTCAAACACTCTACTTAAAACTGGACGAACTTGAAACTGCTATTGGTTTTGCCAGAATTAAAATATTACACGCTTCTCTTATAGATACAGACGAATTATTAACTTTATTCAAAGAAATTGAATTAACAGAAAAACTAGTATTTCCAGCAAGTATAGAGAATATAGTAAAGATAGAACAGAGCATAGAATTAAAAGCGTATATAAAACAAAATCAAATAAAAATAATTATGCATATCCCTTTAGTTACAAATGATGTTTTTAATTATTTTAAATTGCTACCCTTACCTATCCTTAACAGAAGTACCCAACTTACTACCCTTATCCTTCCTAAATACCCCTACATCCTTGTGAAAGAGTTGAAAACTAAACCGCTCTCTTGTTCATGCACTGAAATCGATGAAGGACGTTTCCTGTGCCTTGAAAAGGATACAGTACCACTTACCAGAGATGATTGTATCAGCGCACTCTTGACATACTCCACAAATATCTCATGCTGTCATCCAGTTCCTGTCGCCGTCGATGATGTGAAGGTGGACCTCGTGCAACCTAACCGCTGGATAATCTACGCGAAAAAGGAGACCCAGCTTACCGAATACTGCGAAGACACAACTACACAAGAAATTATCCAAGGAACTTACTTACTCAATATTGACGATAACTGTCAGGTTAAAATAAAAGACTTTAACCTTAAGAAACACCACACTCAAGGAAAAGATATACCATTTATAAGCATCCCCATCATTAACCTGCCCAAAATAATAACCAGCCCAGGAGAGAATAAAGGAAAACCAATTAACCTCAAAGGAATCGACCTCACAGACGTCAGGACCCTCAACTACATCTTACAGGACGAATTTGAAGACATAAGTGATAGTGAAAACTATAGTAGTGTTAATATAGTGATAATAGTGTTTTGCGCTATCATATTAATTTGTATCTTTCTTTTAGTATTTAAGAATAACTTCCAGAAATTATGTATTAGAAATACTCGAGATAATCCTTCCCAGGATAATCTCGATCTTGCGGAGGGAGGAGTTATGTCGCCTACGCAGGTCTCCCAGCCTGTCTTTAATATTTAGCTGTAACATCACATTGCATTGTATGTCACGCCACCAGTTCACAGGAAGACGTGATGCTGTGTCAGCACAGACCATCTCCATTTTATTTTGTAATTAAGCCCCAGTCTATTGTCGCCACTCAAATAAATCGGTCGCATATAATTATAATAAAAAATTGTTTTTTTAAAAAGATATTCTAACGTTCCCGAAACAAATCTAACTATTTTCAACATAATATTTACGTTTATTGTCCGTTCTAATGTTCAATAGGTTAGCACTGCACGTAGATATTTTAACCGCTTCGTGGTTAAGAAATTCCGACAGAATATCAAGTCTTGGTTTGTCGCCGGTGCTGATGAGTGGATAGCTGTAGTCTGTCCACTTGGACAGCAGTACTGTAGGTAACTTGGAGAGTACTATGTTAGCCACATTCACTCCTTGCAAATACTCCTCTCGTTGAAGTGCACGAACAGCTGCGACGTAGTTTTGTACTTTAATGGAGAACGGAACTATGTCTTTATAGTACTCATGAGGCAGTGCGGTCATCTTCTTGATGTCGAACATAATTTTTGACAAAATAACGTCAGGGTTGCCGAACTGTAGCTCTAAGGTAGACATCACAATTTCTGATGAAGTTGCAGTAATTAGAAGTGCTGAGACTGCATCTTTGGCGGGCCCGCGAAGGCATTTCCTTAGGCGCCAAATATTTTCTCTGTCCGTGAAGTTGCATAGCGAGGTCGACTCTTCATATGCTTGTTTAAATGCCAACCATTCCATGGGGTCCCCGTAGAACACTGGAAGGTCACGAGGTGTGCTGATACGGCTGAGTAAGTTGGCGTTTTGGTTAGTGGACACGGTAGTAGTGATTAGTTCCTTCACAGCGCTGACCAACTGCTGAACTGGACCATCAGTGCCGACGGGTTCTCGCGGCGGGGTAAGCAGAGTGCCATAAGTAATTCCCTGTACGCTAGCTCTCTGCTCTTCCAGTTGCTGCTGCTGCTGGCTTTGTTCCAACCACTTTTCCACATTTTTACGACTGTCACGGTCGTGAGCACTTATCGACGGAGGTGGACTGTATTCTACTTCGACTGCTGCTAGGTCCGCCGCTAGTCTTATATCTATGAGTTCCATTTGGATCCGCGCCTTTTCCTGTGCTGCTTCCAATTCCAGCTTTCTTTTTTGTGCTTCGATTGATGACGCACACGACTTACGCGACTTTTGTGAAGCTGTTTTTTGCGAACGATTAGAGGGCACTCCGGTGACTTGCTGAATGTCCTTTTTATTTTGCACTTCACTTTTTATTGTACTTGCTCCAGGTTGCGAATCGGCTTCGCACCGAGCTGACCGTACTAACATTCGTTTTGTACGCGCGCTGTCCGCCATCTTAGCTTGCACTCGCGGCGGAGTGTGGAACATGTAAAAAAAGGTTCGAGATGCGGCTCGAAGACCACTTTGTAGACTGTAGGGCTAAGATGGCGACAAGTTAAACGATATGTGCACGTACGAGGACTTTAATAATTTGTTACATTAGGTACAACCCGGAATCAAGAATAGCGCATGCGACGGGCGCGCGGATGCATTCGACCATGACATTCGAACTCACAAAAACTCCAACTACCTACTAGTGACTTGCGTCCCTTTCGCACCCCTCGCATGCCTATGTACAAGTCAACGTATTTTAATTTTGCGTCGGTAACACGCCCCACCCCAGTGCTGCTAAGCAGCACTAATCCCCTATGAGTATGCGGGCGACGCGGGTCGATGATCTCGTGAGGTAACCAGTCTTGGTTTTTATTTTTACTGTTCGGACCCGTCCGTCTGTCCCAGGGTAGACTTCGCTAATCAGCCCCCGTGGCCATATATTACGGGGGCTCTGCGGATCTACGACGAAAACTAAGTCTCCGACTTGTAAGGGCCTCTCTTCTTGGTTCCACTTCTTTCGTGGTATCATTTCTGGCAATACCTCTCTGACCCATCGCTTCCAAAACATATCTGTCAATCGTTGAACCGTTCGCCATTGTTTTCTTAAATATAAATCGGAATCATCAAAGACGCCCAAGCGTGGCAAATTAGATGAAGTGCCAATAAGAAAATGATTCGGAGTCAATGATTCACTGCTTACAGGCTCAACAGAAACATGTGTCAGAGGCCTACTGTTGACAATGTTTTCAACTTCCGCGAGCAGTGTTGTAAGCGTCTCATCTTTAGGTGCACGTTCGTTAAGTACCACATTTAGCGATGTTTTTACAGATCTTATCAATCTCTCCCATGCCCCACCCCAGTGTGGACTGGCGGGCGATATAAATGTCCATTTCGTGCCGTAGTTTAGAGCCTCATCTTCCAGAGCCTGTTGATCCATCTCCAAGACCGATTTTTTAAGTTCGGCATCTGCGCCTCTGAGGTTCGTTCCATTATCAGAGAACAATTGTATGGGCCAGCCTCGTCTAGCGGCCATCCGTCGAAGAGCCATTATAAAGGAATCCGAGGTAAGCGTGGGCACAGTTTCAATGTGAACAGCTCTGACTGTTAGGCAGGTCAACAGAACTCCATACCTTTTCTCACGGCGTCTTCCAACTGTTACCTCCATAGGTCCAAACAGGTCCGCTCCACAATATGAAAATGGTCTGTGATGGTGAGCCATTCTAGCACCTGGTAAGTCCCCGAGTCTAGGGATTTCAGGTTTACTTCGCCGTAGTCTACATAACATGCATTGCGTTACAACATTTTTTACAGTAGGTCGCAATCTAATATACCAGTATTTTTGTTTCAGATTATTAACCACCGTCTCCTGGTATCCATGAGCTGATTGGATGTGGTAATGTTTAACCAACAAGCGTGCTACATATTCTCGTCCGTCTAAAATTGCAGGTCTCTTTATTTCAGGTGACACATCAGATGCAGCATCGATCCTTCCGCCGGCGCGCAAGACGCCGTGTTCATCAAGGTAAGGCGACAGGTTAAGTAACTTGCTGCAGGTAGGTATGTTTCTTTTATTTTTTAGCAATGCTATTTCCATCCCAAACGATTGACATTGTGAGTAACGCAACAATAGGTACTCGGCTTTCTCCAATCCGGTGTCTTCATAATTGTAAGTATTTATTCTTCCTTTAAATTTTCTATTTATTGCTTTCATTCCTTTATCTATAAATAAAATAACTCTGTATGTTGTTCTCAGAAGGCGTAACCAGGATGAAAAACGTGTAGGTTCCGGCACAGGTAAGTTATTTACTTCTGTTTGTACCATAGCGACACATTCTGATGTCTGTTTTTGTATTTCATTTAAATTTGATGTAGCCATATCATCGGTTATGAGTAGCGTAGAGTGATGATTAGGTGATGATGGAGGGGTGATCATCACTCTCCCATGCAGGCAGCATCCTAATGGTGTGCGCGTGGCGCACGGTTCGTTAATGCCGCCGGTCACCGTTTCGAGTGGTAACATTACGTGGAAATTGTCTTGGCCAATTAAAATTTCTGGTTTTAACTGTCCGGTGCATAGTTCATTTTTTATGGCGCTTAAATAGGTATACTTCTCACTTAAAACGTAAGGTAAGTTCTGAGTAGGTAAATTTAGTCCCGTGACACTTCGCGCACTAATATTATATTGTTTTCCGTTTGTATTCGATAAAGTTATATTTACAATCTCCGTTTGACACACGAGCCCGGTATTGTCCCACGCCCCGCGAGCGTGCAATGTTTGTTTACGGCCGCACAGGCCGGCGCGCGCGGCGAGCGATGCACTTATTAATGTCACTGTGGAACCACTGTCCATAAGTGCGGCTGCACTCGTTATTCCGTTAGGTCCGTGAATGTTTATCTTAACTACTTGTAACAAGACGGAACAGCTGTTTGCCGATACATGCGTAACTATTTCACTTTGCACGTTTCTCTGCGAGTCCGAGTCTAAGCTATTATTATTTTGTGTATTGTTCATCACTTGCACGACAGCTGATCCGTTTTGAGGCGAACTACGAGTAGGTACATAGTGAAGTATGCGATGGTGTGGCTCGCCGCACGAGTCTACGTCACACGCGGCGGCCGGGCACGTCTGCCGGTTATGTTGCGATACTAAACACTTGTAGCAAACACCGGTGCGCTTCACGTAGGTCCATCGATCTTTACGTAACGATTTTTTAAATTTCCTACAATCGGGCAATTTATGTTTTGATACACGACAGAAACGACATTTCTCGTCCGGTTTATCACTCAGTCGCGATGTTTGTAACAACACAGTCTGAGGTTGATTATAACTATTTTCAACATAATATTTACGTTTATTGTCCGTTCTAATGTTCAATAGGTTAGCACTGCACGTAGATATTTT
>DWPZ01000001.1:0-15820 GCA_018252115.1 Milanion marciana | reverse complement strand
CTCGTTCCGAGTTTTCCTAAGGCTAAAAAAAAAAAAAAAGGTTAATTCTAAGGGGCGAAAATAACATGCAAAGAAGTATGGAAAAATAAATGAAAAAATAAGAACGTATAAGTAATAATAAGCTTTACTGGCTCGATAATTTGATATAACATAATAACGTCAATAAGACCGAGATATTGAATTAAAAAATATGAATAGGTATCTTCTAAAGAGTAAAATTAACACACATTTAATATAGCACTAAAAAAACTGAGATTACCCTCGCTTGGAAAATTTAATTTAACATTTGTTCGAATTATGAAATTTAGCTAAGACATATATACATACAGTGTTGCTACATAATACGATAAAGATATAAAGTACATTTGTACACTCCGAAATAGTATTGGAAGTCTCTCATGTTAATTAAATACAGGTGTAATTATAGAAAATATTCCTTAACAGCCTCAAATATATCTTTCGCGAGTATTAAAAAAATATACCTATAACGAGTATAATAATTGTTGTAAAGTGCCGAATTTTGAAAGATATAATAATAGCGAATAAAACGTAAAAAAATGTGTTCAATGACTTAAGAATTTTTCAATACTTATTAACCAATTTTTCCTTCTGTTTTGTGTGATTTGTGAGTGATAAAAGTCATGGAGTGATATTTGTAGTTTTTAATGGCCTACAAGTCAAGATACTAACAAGAAGTATGAAGATTTTCGTGCGTATCGGAATGAGTTACAGTTATAAAAGGAACGTATTTCGTTGTTATGTTTCATGATTTACTATTAATATTCCCTATATTATTCGCTAAGTTATTAAGAGATTCAAAATGAATTTTATTGTCATGTGGTCTACTTTGTATGCAAATTTGCAGTGTTATGTGGGCGTGTTGGTGCGTTTCTTGTGAAGTGGTTGTTACATTCGTTGATATGTAAAATGTAATCGAAATTAAATTATGTATTAAATGTGTAGCACGTACTAAATCGTTTTTACTTTTTTTATTTTATAAAAGAATTGCATTTATTTGCAAAAACCGTAATAAGAGAAAATGGAATCAACTAAGAAAAAATAAAGTGGTAAAAAAATTTGGATAAAGTGTAATGATGAGAGATGATTAAAAAGTATTTGAGATCAAATATATTTAATGTACTTTTTTAAATCGAGATCTTTAAAGTAATGCGAGACTCCTGAATTTCGTTACTTTATTTGTTGGGCTTTGCGAAAACGCAAACAATCTTTAGGAGCAGAATTATGTAACACGGATTATTCTCTTTAATATGTTCACAATGTACACAATAAAATCGAACAAAGCGTCAACAGTAGGGTGTCCAGGGTGATGTAAATAATCCAAAGTATTTCTAAACCTGAAATCCAAATTGTTAATAATGGAATCCAGGAAAATGAAGCGACATTATGTCTATTAAGTTAACTTCTATATTTTGGTAGAGGTGCAGATAATGAAACTCTTGATAACACTAGAGTTAACAAACACGTGACACTATGACAAATAGGAAAAACGTAAGCCCAAATAAGAAATATCTATCGGTAGGGTTGAATACAAGTTACTAAAAATATAATGTCTTACGGTGTATATTATTAAAAATAGCTAAATGAGGATATAATCAGTTATTATATTTACCAGGATTATCCTGTTTTTGTAGGTTTATTTAGGTTTCCAATCAAATGAATAATATGTTTAATTGGAACCTAATGAATGCGTGAACTCATTCCAGTTTTATTAATAGATAATTAACTTAAAATATACTTTTTTATTTCGTGTTCGTTCCGTTTTGTGCGCGTTTTGGGTGATATAACTATTGTCAAGTAATGAATGTTTACTATCAAGCTACTAATGAACAATATTATGGAGATTTCATGTTGTTTCATACTTTAATTTTGTAGTTGATGTGTTGTGAAGTTCAATTTCGATTTTATCTTTTAAATTTAAAGTGTGGTGTAGGTTGTAGTTTGAAATATATACGGCTATACATGTGTATTTTCGTGTATATTGCTCTGTGTATTATACTCGTTTGTGTGTGGGTGTTTCGTTTGAAGTGGTTACAGTAGTTACAAGAATAATAACAAACGAATGTGTTACATATCTTTTTGTACGTAGTAACTTGTTATTAGTGTCTGCTGTATCTTATCTGAATAAAAGAACTACGTTTTAGTAGTGGTAAAAAACAATTGGCTTTTTTTGAGTAAAACTTTTAAACCGAAACCGATTAAAATCTTGATGAACAAACTGACGATAAAAACTATAATTACAATAAACAAATGGCACTTCTGCTATACCTTTTACTTTTAAAATACCTTATTCCATATAACCAAAATTATGATGGTTAAAGTTTTAGTACCGTATGTTTTGAGTCCCATTTTCTATATATAATCTCTGTGTGTTCTACCTCGTGGTGCTTGTTACGTGGAACTACAGATACATTGGCAGCGGTGTCCACCAGATAACGTAGACCGCTCCTGGAGTCAGTCACGCACAGGCGGTGATTTCAGGAAATAGTGCAGACATCCGCCACTGACCCGCTAAAGCACTACATCTAGTTCTCCACTTGACTAAACTTGCGGGGTGCGATAGACTCGTCTTGGTACCGTATTTGGCGTGAATGTCTGGACGTTTGTCTGGTCAAATATCTGGACTGCGATTGGGATCTGAAGTATCAGGGAGCGCCTCTCATTCTGACGTATTGGGGTTGCTCGTCGAACTCGTGGGGTCATATCTGGACAGTCAGTCGGGCGACGCCTTCAGGTTGCATGATGACTACTATTAGACAATTAATTTCAGTCTCTTCTGGTCTCATGTCTTTCTTATCGACCATTGCAGCTCTGGTCTCGAGGTTCTTTATGCCGGCGACGGCAAGAACTCCTCTTAAAGATGCGGGCAGGTGACTCGTTCAAAACATGCTCAATGTGTCAACAACAATTTTATCGTGAGTGAGCTCTCGCGTTTGATATTAAAAAATAGTTGATTTGTTACTTTTGATATCTTTTTAGCCACATATTTACATTTCTATTATTTATATTTCTGTTTATGAAGGAGTACGGCGTTCGTCAAGAATACCTATATGGTGTGATAAATGTAAAGAACGTAGAACATATCCTAAATAATAATTTGAAGCCTTCCTAGTATTAATCAGTTGCCTATAGTACAGGTTTTCGCCCCGTTTAGGCAAATGAAAATGAAGTGTTATGTCCAATTTTACTGTAATGTTACCTTACACCTAATGATATGTACTATAGTGTGTTATTTTTATTGCATTAATAAATATTATTATTATTACTAATAATACGTTAGCTATTGGAGTAGAAATGACACTTAGGTACACTAGATGACTTGCTAGCAAAATGACCTAAATGACGTACGCTTCAAAATAAAGAAAACGTATTTTTTCGGCTTTTCATTGCGTGATTACTACCTGTAAACACAGTTTGACATCGAAGAATTGTCAATGTATTATTAACGTACAGTGAGCTCGATACGGTGTTCCGAAACTGTCTATACTAACACTCAGTCACTTAACTCGAACTAGGGTCATTTGGATAAAGAATATCTCGTCTACGGATAAGAATAGGCGATAATAAAGCTATTCATAAGCATACAGAGTGACAATTACTATAAGAAACAGTAGTAAGCATCAAGTTCGTGTTGTCTGTACAACCAAGATGTGTCGAATATTAAAAATATGTCCGAACGAAAATATGCCGAACGAATTATAAATGTATCCGAAAACTGTCGGATAGATTGACTTTTCTTAGAACAGCTTAAAATCGAATTCAAACTTTAACTTGCAATCTTGACTTGCAAATACTTTTACAAATAGACCTTATTACAGGTCAAATTCAAATCAAACTCGAAAATAACTGTACGGACACAATCTTCATTTACTTGTACAAAAGTTTGCTACCTCTATGCCATTTTATTTTAGTTTTATTTATTTGGTTCACCAACAGTTGTTACATTATATCTTACGTATTGATACAAATACAGTTATAAAAATTGCTGAATGTACAACTAATTACTGGTAAACACAGCATTGTAATAAATAGTAAACATGAACAAAAAAAGAGGGTTAATTTTGGATTAATTCTAGTAATTCTTGGCAAAGTCTTCAAGCTGAAGTGAAAATATATCTAAATTTCTTAAAGTAATAGAGTTGTTTGCGGTAATCGGAGAGTTCTTTCCTAATTCTGTTTTACGCAGAGGCGGAACAAGTAATGGATTTGGATACCGCGGAATTTTATAAGCGACTCTAATTTAAAAAAAATAAACCGTGTGGTGTCGTAGGACACCGGATAGGAACGAAGTTCCTTATTATGTAAATATTAATTTTAAGTTCTATTCGAGGCATAAAGAAAATAATTATTCGGGTATACATTTTTTATTATGGTTTTTATAAAAAAACTTCCTTACAGAGTTTATAAAATTATTTATTTACAATGATTTATAAAAAATACATAATAATAATAGACAAATAAACAGCTATTTATATGAACTATATATACTCTGCTCAGTAGTGTTAACGAGCGAACGCTCTGAACGGGAATTATAATCTTACGTTACAGACGTTTTTTCCCGGTTAAGGTACCCCTCCGCATCGTCTCATCGTCTCATAATAATAATATTCATAATATGGTGTTGCAATAGAAAAATACTACGACCGAAATTATACCAGACTTATAAGTATTCTCGTCTTTATTCTTACGTGTTCCGATAATTCGTTTAATTTACAACGGCGGAGTAAGGCTTAGAAAATGGCTACGAAATATGAAAATATTTCTTTATTTACGAGTACTTAGGTACTTTCCGATCAATATCCTTATTTCAGGTTATCATGACAACTATGTTCGGCCTTTCTGCATCTTTCTTACGGAAAGTGATTTTGTGTTTTGCGTGACTTTGTGAATGGCCTTGTGGTGTTTTATCAGAAAAAATTCAGAAACGATTAAGGTCTAATGAGATACATACTGTGGAGTTAAATTAAATTATAAATTAGCAGTGATAAGACTAACTACCTACTAAACTTGCACAAATCAGTTTTGAAAAAGTTTCTTGTTTTGAAATTCGAGTTGTTTTTATAAACTTACAAAATACAAAGAGAATAAGTGATTGTTTTATGTTCTGATGAATTTTATTGACGTTGTAACAAGGTTTTCCTGGTGTTCCGTGCTGTGTAAAAGTGTGCTTAATCAGGGTTTCACGAATGTGCTGTTTTTATGACCAATCGAACTTTTTTTTTCATTTAATGATTAATTTAGTGAATAATAATTTAGTGTCTAATTAATTCGACAAGTTAGTTTTACTAAACTAAAATAAGTTAAGTATTTCTTAATTGCTGGAGAAAATAATCAAATGATAATGGGTACGTGATGAAGAAGACTACAAACTACCAAATGTTAATCTTTTACCGAGTTTACCTATACATATCATAAGAATTATAGGTTGAGAAGAATCTGAGTAATGAATAAACGAGATCTCGGGCTAGACGAAATGGAGCCTGGAGAAGGAGGCCTTGCTCCAATTAATAATATAATATATATTAATATAACTTCGTCAGGGTATATTTTTATATCTTAGAAGATTTGAATAGTGCGGAAGTAGATTCTGGAACACTTGCTCACACTTTCAGTGTACCGGCAGCAGAATGTAATTTGTCTCTAATTTGAGATAGTAATATGTGCTGGTGAATACCAATCTGTCAGTCACAGCTCAGCTAGTTGCAGCTTTTGGGATTAGGATACTGTATACATCAAACAAGGGGGCAGCTTAAGGCTGTTAGCCCTAGACGTTCCTAAAGTGATTTTCTGGAATGTCATAAATGGATGAAAGTGTTTTAAAATTGTTTAGGTTTATGATTATTATAAAAAAACGGCCAAAATTAACGAAAAAATATTGAAAGAAACGAAGCTGGGTTTATAACTTATCAAGAACACAAAGTTTATATTAACTGAAAATGAAGCTACACATCATGATTTAATTTATTTCTACGCTGTAAATGCTGAACTAAAAATTAAGGATTACGTATGACTTACAACCCTCAAAGTTATTATAGTAGTACTAAGCATAGATTCTGCATAAAGTTCAAGTAATAGTGAAGATGTAGAAACCTAAACTAAAAGCATGGAACATAAAGCGTTGGAATATGGCATATGTGAAATTTTTTCATCAGTTCTCATTTGCACAGAGTATAATAAAGAATTGTGAAATCTGCTAAAAGTTAGTACATTCATCATAATAAAACTTAGAGCAATCTCGTTAAGGTAGACTTGGTGAGCATGCTATTAAATTAGATGAGAATTAATACACGATATAGTGCATGAAGATAAGGGCCGAACAATTCACATTTCTATTATTAACTCCGTTACGGCGTTAATGCACAATGTAGTACATTAATTATTATACACTGAAACCAGACTAATTCATAATCGCGGTTTTATGTAAGTTTTGATTGCAAGCTTTGTCGTATACGTTTGTCTAATTACCCTACTTCTTATATGTGTCTTATATGTATTTTTTAACGCAAACAATGTATCTAAAAATGTTATTTTCGTTATAAACCCGCTCATGTACGTGTAAACTAAAGTGTAGAATGTAATGAGTTTCTCATGTAAGTGAATTGTAAAATATCTCAATGGGAAATAAAGTTTCTAAAACCAAAAGCTTTTATAAATCAACATGAACTCTCAAAAAGGTATCAACATAATTATAATCTTATAGACACAAAACCTTTAAACTATCTACCTAGAAACACAAATGTGGTATGGAGCTCTTCTAATTTCACACACGCATATTGTTCATTGCAAGTTTAGTTGGGCACTGGTGTTGAATGTAGCGATAAAAGAGCTGTATACTGTTGTTGATTAGGCCCCTGTGTATATATCACCACCGAAGTGTGCCTATTTATTTATGCAAGCACGCGCGTACTGTAATAGGTAGGTTGCCTACGTATAGCGGAACGGCATAATAGAAGAAGATATCCGACAATTAACTTTAATCCCTCATACACGTTACAATTATCATTGTGGGACGGGAGCAGACTGTGGGCCGTAGGTAGTCATCCCTCGCGTCTCTACACGCGTCAAACCAAAAGCGCTGACGGCGCTCATATTTCCGTGCAACTGCACTTGCGCTAACCGACTATTGTGACATACCTATGTCCCTACACTGTTTTTCTGAGGATTTCAGTCAGAAACATGTTTGTTGACATCAAATTTCTAATGAAGCTGTAAAACTACCACGATCGCTTATTCTAAGCCACTGTAATTAATCACTGATAAATACATATAACTATTGTGTGCTTTATATACAAATCAAACCATCCAACCAAATAGATTCATTAATGCGAAAAACGTATTGTGGAAAACTATAAATATATTTACGTGAACGTTTACACAAAGCCTCTATACATACTAAACCTCTACAACATAGCAAAACCCTTATGGGAAGTACGTATTTTATTATTAAAATTCGTTCATCATCATTTCAATTAATTTTGTCCTACGTATTTTCCGTGTACAAAAATGAATAAATAGAAAAACATTATATCTTTCAATTGCTTCTTGTTCAGTATTCGGGAGCTTCGTGATCTAGTCCAAATAATACTTTAATTTTGAAAAAACGTTTATAAGACAAATTACAAATTCGTATAACCGTTTAGAGTTGAGCGTTGAACTTCGAATGGTTTTCTATTACGTTCCGATAGAGGTCCTAAATGAACGAATGAACGAATTGTATCGAATGATCAACCGGCGATGATCCAGCGTCCGTTGGTTTTTATGATGGCGATATATGTATCGATTTTAGACATTTCTTCATATTTATAATACTGTGTACCGTTTTTACATTTTTGTCATATTTATTCTGCAAACGAATATAGTAATTAAATGACATAAATAAGTACATATATTTTTTTCACTTTAATAAGTTTAAAACCACTCTGTGTTTTTTGAAATTTAGTTTAAGTTAACATAGTATAAATTTACAAAATAGTTTAGAAGAAAATTGAGTTAGTGTACGTGAAGTGTGATATTTTTTGTGCAAAAATTTCGTAATTAATAAAGTTTCACAGATGTGTAGATGTTGGTATTTTAGCTCATGGAAAGTATTTGCGGAAAATTGAGTTGAAGTGATAATTAAAATTAAGAGATTTACCTATATTTATTCGTTTGTGAACAATTCTATTTGGTGCAGTGAAAATTTTAAAAATATCATTTAACCTATAAAGCGCAATGCATTCGTTTTGGTGTAAATTTTGTGTTTGTGTAAGTGAAGTGGTTTTTACAGTTATGAATATACTTTTATAGGAAAACGTAAACTGCATACTTCATAATAAAACATATTACTGAATACTTTGTAATGAAACATGTTACTGCATATTTTATAATAAAACGTATTACTGCATACCTACTTTATAATTAATCATAATACTGTGTACCTACCTAAGCTTTAGTGATTGCGATTTATAATTTGTGTTGTCCCAGCGAAGCTATGTTATTCAGTTTATTATCCGCAGATTATCTCTAGTCTTTATATTGACTGTTCGATAGATTTTTTATTTTTTATCTTTAAGTAGCGCCTGAACGCTTCAGTGTTACGAACGAATTATCTGATGCTAATGATCTTAGCAGTCTTCACACTTAATACGTTGAATCTTGAACATACTATAAAATTCTGTTTTAATTCTCAGATATTCCACTGTCCGGTTTTTTAAAAACTAAACCGGCAAGCAAGGCTGTAGACAGGACACATGTTGTTTAATATTTACCTATATGTTTAGAAACGTATGAAAATGAATTACAAAAATAAATAACATCCGAATTTTCCGATGGCGGTCCGTGATATTTAACTTTTCGCTAGAGGGGCCAGTATTCTTTTGTTCAACTCTCGTCCACTGCTTATAGTTTTTACTTTATATCATCTGTGTGACAACAGGCGCGCCGTCCTATATTTTTATATCTGTAAAAATGCTTGACATGTCTATTATTCGCGGGAAACATGAGATTTACATAGATTATTGTATCCTTATTTGCACAGAGAATGCTAGAAACACCTTTTAGAATTTTTTGTGCCTACTCATAATTGCCACAGCTGCAGTCACCAGCATACCCACACATAGCATAATGTGAACATGAACTTGAATATGACGAATCATTAATCGATTAAGAAAAGACATATAAGTATTGAAAAATAATCGAAATAAATTAATTTGCATCCTTTTTTTGTCAACAATGCAAGTTTTAAAAAGCGTTTGAAAAATTTAGAATAATTTGAATGTAACCAAGAAAGAAGGATAAAGATCGTATGACAATGCGAAATATTTGAGGAACGATATATAGTATATAATACTAATGATACTATGATCAGTTGTCCTTTTTATTTATAACTACTGCTACTAATTTATGACGACTTTAGCTGTATCGATACTTATACGTTTCAACGAAGAAATAACTTGGAACATTAACTGATACGCGGTCAATGTCATTTAAAAATTTTGAGTTGAAATCGACTTTGAATCGTTTCTTCGTATTCTTAAAAGACGAATGACATTGATGCCCAATAGAAATATGTAACTAGAAAACCACGATTTACATACAGATCGATAATAATAATTATCGCTATCCTTAGCTTCAACTTGAATGAAATGATATTTTTAAGGTTAATATTTCTTTTTATTTACATAAATTATTGCAGTAGGGTTTCTGAAGTTATACGAATAGACTATAATATAAGACTATACATCAAATGAACGACGTATGCCTACAACCATACCTTTATTTTTCATAAGTAAGGAATTAAATTATTGGAAAGAAACCTTTTTCATGCAAGTTACCGCCATGTCTTCGATTGATGAATTGATTGACGAATTCATTTAATGAACTCATTTGATGAATTAAGTACTTATATTACGTCTGCATAACTTTTAATGACGAATCGTTTTACAGGACATTGAGTCCTTTATTTTAATGATTACAGCTTATAGGCCAGGCGTCTGTAATGTGTGGTGCTCGATAGTTGCTCGGTAATATGATTTTTTTATAATAATATGTACCTACCGTCTTTAAGTTATCTCCAAACTTCTAGTGATTTCTACGCATCCTAAACCATTTATAACAGTTTAGAAACCGTATTGGTATACTAACCGTCTTGGAGTACTATCAACAAAAATCTATTTAAGTTTGTACACGTATATGTATGATTAGTAAATGATCAGACTATATTGATTTTACAATCAGACACAGAAATAACCCTTTTTAAGCATGACGTCTGTACTGTAACGGAGTGGTAGATGAGATTGTAATATTGATTATTGTCGATTGATGTGTAGGTATTGTAGGTTATACACAAGTCTTATTATTTATTATTGTGACATTAAGACTTGTCGTTTCTAAAGATTTTATTGAATTTGCTATTTAGATGCGGATTTATATGCGTTTCTGCGAATTACTCAGAAATATGGGGTCTAATTAAAAATAAACGATTTTTTATTTTTTGAATTAATTATTAAAGTACGAGATGAAGCATGTATATATCTGTAATAATGTATATGTTTTATTATACCTATGTAATATCTAAGCCATTTTTGATATTTACATTATGTATACACATATATACATGTATACAGAGATAGACATGTATTTACACATGTTATATAATCTTGCGTTATACCTATTAGAAAAGAGCATATACAAGTCAATCAACCTTATAACGACAAAAGTTTTCTTTAGAAAGAAACGTCAGTTTCATTACATTGTGTGTATAACGTAGTAAATTTGAAGTATCATGGCGGCATTTGTATACAAAATATGTATATTTTATGTTTTAAAAGTATAATCTCCTATATTTAAGATACTTTTAGAAGTTGGCGAATATAAACATGCCGTATTGTTAAAAAAACGTGAAATAATTCCTAAACGACTAAAAGTCGCGCATAACAAATTAAATTTTATTTCATGTCAGATTAGCAATGTCTGTTTATTCTCTTATTTGACATTTAATAAACAATCTGTGTATGAATCTTGCCATGATACTTTGTACATTAAACTCATTAAACATTAATAACAATTATTTTCATATGTATCTAATAATCCACAGCGACACGCCAGACTACTGCAGCATCTAATGGTTTTAAATACATAAATTGTTGCTATACTTCATAATCTGTGGTAATCTGATTTTTTTTACATGGAAACTAAAGATAAGATGTATTGTAGATATAATGATCTTTGTAAACCAAAACGTGTCCGCCGAAGGTGTTAAATAAGAGGACGCTACTGTTGGTATAATGATTTTTGTCACTCTTAGTATTTTTACACTTTTGTATAATTGTATTTTCAAAAGTTTGGGTATAGGACTCAGGACCAGAAATATCATTTTTTTTATAATTTAAAGCTAATTCATCGCGACTCGCGTCTTTTTTACTGACCTGCCATATGAGATACCATTTCATATTTTTATATCTCCTTGTCTATAGTCTCCATGTTTTTGTGTTTTATTTTTTAGGTGGTGTTTAGGCACTGAAAAAAATGCTTATCTTGTTGTTGTCTATCTAAAGTGGGATGGGTACGTTGACATTATGGATTTCAAGTTTCACCGATATGTGGTGTTTGGAAGTTCTAACTTTATGAAGCCATTATACACCCATTTTCTTAAACAAATATATCTGAAGAATGGCTTTGGAATTAATATTCTAAAACATTTATCATGCGACACCGTACCCGTCCTATATAAAAAAATGTAGTTATTAAAAGTCATTATATCTTAAGGAACCTCGGTGCTTTTTGTTACTTCTTTATAAGTTTTAAGTCCTGGAGTCAGCTATACTTTAATTTGCGCCTTAAAGCGCCTTAAATTGAATGCATTAGAAGCTTTACAACTTAATTCTATAAAATTTAAATGTGATAAAAGTAGTAAATAGATATAACAAGGATGTGACATTATAAATAAGAAGTATTATACAACTTTAAAGAAGAAGTTCAGAGATAGACATGTTATTTATAAAGTATGTAAATTGATAAAAATATGTAACAAAGAAAGAAAAAATATATTTAAGATAAGAAGGAGCAATTACAGAGAGAAAAAGAACCTTTTGCAGATGGAAATATTAAAAGAAAGAATTATAAAAACTACAGGTCTACGTTAATTAACGAACATATATATGTAAATAATATTCAGGTGAAAATGTCAGGGCGATATCATTTTAACGTGTTTTACGCCTAAACTGAACAAATCACTTAAAAGACAATCAACTACAAATGCATAAAATGTCTTTTTTATTTAACTTATTGTATATATAATAACAATGACAATCTAGTGTTGTACTAGTGAAAATATGCAACTCTACTAATGTGATATAAGAATTTCAAAACAAGAAGAAAGACAACGTGATGTTGATTATGAGAAAATATCAATTGCAAATTTAATAATGGGGCTTGGCTCTAATGAAAATGTCAACTCTAGTTTAGGGAGTTTTAAAAAGTAAAAAAATTCAAATCCATTTTATTTAAGTGAGATAGGAGTTTCAAGAAAGTGGAAAGTCTACAATATTATATCAATATAATATTGATGTGACGATGTCAATTCTCTTAAAATAAAATAGAAGTTTGAAAAAAGTAAAAAAATATAATAAAATGTTTATGTTACAAAATATCTATTCAAATAAAATATAATAGTGTCAAAAAAGTAACTAGACAACTGGAAAATTTTAAAATATTTAGAAAGTAACCTGATGTTGATCATAAGAAAATTTTATATTTTTCTTGAAATAATTTCTAAATTCTATTAAAATTAATAACCCGATATTTATCAAATGAAAATATCCATGAAAAACGAATTAAAAAATATATAGTGAATTCACCGCTCAACGTTGATAATAGAGAAGATATCCATTCTGTTAAAGGAAAACAGGAATCTCATAAGAACGGAATAACCGAACATTGATATGGTGAAAATATCTGTATATATTCAAGTACAATGGGAATTTCGAAAAGTGAAGGGATAAAATAAGTTTTAATCTTATCTTTAAATCTAATTTATCGAAAATTCTAACTTCAAAAATTCAATTCAATGTTGTTCTACTGAAATATTAAATTAAAGATAGGAATCTTAAAAATAAAATGAATTTAAAACAATGTCAATCTAGTGAAAATGTAAATTCTATTAAAGTGCGATAGGAATTAAATAATAGTGTTAGAAACCACCATACGTTACCTCAATACTAACGTTATCTTAATAATTTTATTAACCAGTATATAGCCTGGGCTATTGAAAATATCATTCGATTTTGAATTTTCAAAAAAAAGTGAAGAGCTAAATAAGCCATTGTAGAGGAAATGTTTATTCTATAAAAAGTTTAAAAAAAAATTAAAAACAAATAAATATTCATATCATGAAAATTTATTTGTCTTTTATTCAATTTAGTGAAATAGTAATTTTCAAAAATGATAATGATCTAGTGAAAATTTAAATCTAATTTACTGTAGTAAAATAGAACAACTCATTGGCGATCCAGTGAAAATTTTCATTCTATTACTTTGGGATAGGATAGGTAGCATAAGTAGAATAAGTTTAATGGAAACCCAATTTTGATCAAAAGAAAATGACCATTATATTAAAGTCAAATAAGAATTGAAATAAAACTGGATTAATGACCCATTCTTCACCTAGTCAAATTATTGATTGTATTAAACTGTGATAAGAATTTAAAAGATAAAGTGGATTGACAACCATAAAAAAAGACCTAGAAAGAACGAAATTTATTTTAAGTAAGAAGTTTCAAGAAGTAAAAAAATATAAAAAAACATTTATCTAAAACTACTACGAAAATATTTATTCAATTCAATAAAAATAGTAATTTCAAAAAGTGAACCCGATGATTTAGTGATTATCAATTAATTGTATAGAGAATCCAAATTTGATCCTGATGTCCATCGTAATGTGTGTGAGTGACATAAGAATAAAAAAAAATGGCACAAAACCTAATGTTCATTTATTGAAAATAACCATTCAATTAATATGAGATAGGAATTTAAAAAATAAAATGATTGAGAGATGACAAGTGAGAGAAAGAGAGAATTGATGTGTCGAAAATATCTATTCTAGTATATCTAGTATCTAGTATACTACCCAAATATTAACATGTCTACACTATTTTAATAAAACAGAAGTTTGAAAAAGACGAAATGATAATTACATGATAATCTAATGAAAACATCTATTCAGTTTAACTAAGATAGTAGTGCCAATATTTATTGAACAGGGAACCCAATATGACCAAACCCGAAATCATTATATTGAAAGAAACCCAATGACCAACATTAAGAACATTTAAGAACATTTAATAGCTGTGTATTTATAGGATTATGAGATGCATTAAAATAAGAAACATGACAATAGAAATGTAATTAATGAGAAATACATACAATATCAAAATAAGATTCAAGGACACGCCAGAGTTCACTAGAAAAATATTGCAAAGAAAGATAGAAGTGTGGCGCTATGTAAACACAAAAATATAAAAATAAACATTCTTAGGTGTGTAATTATTTAAGTTCGAGACTTAATGTTGTGTGCTCCTAAAATACATGAAAATTAATTAATAACATATTTTCTAAATAATTTTATATACCTGATTACTTCTATTAATTAAAACAAAAAAATGCCACTAAGTTTACATTTAATAAAAGTGAAAAGTACATAGGCATCTGAACGTAAATAGATTCTTTGAATATTGACAACATTTGAAGGACTCAATATGAAAGTAAAATTTACCACATCGCTAGAACAGTAGACCTTCCTCAATAAACATGAAAAGCTCAGAATAGTACATTTTACTTCTACTTTTATTTCAACTACACCAGCTAATGTATAGCTTAACCTGGTAATCTGTAAACTTATGAAATGAAAAAAAATACAATGTAATAATGATAGTACTTGTAATGATAGTAATTACGAGTATATGTAATATAAAAATAAAATAAAAGTTTGATTAGTTGTTGGGAGAAAACAAACCTTAAATCTTAATCTGATATTAAATTGTTTAAATAAATGTTTATTATTAGTATTATTATTAAATTAACATATCACTCTAATAGAGTAGAAACACCATATTTATACCCCAATATGTGTTCCACATATTTATAATTTCTTTTTATAATTAGGTATTATATGTACAAGAAAACTACACAGGGTGTGAAGTTAATATAATTAACACTAATGTTATATATTTTTCTACATGTCCTTTACAGCGACACGACTACGACGGGATTATCTTTAAACAGTTTTTATTTTCATTCACTCATGGTTCATGAAGACGTTAAATATTTTTTCAATATCAGTGTTATGCTATAGTTTATAAAAATGTCTTAATTTTGTCTTTTTTACATTTACATACATATTGTTAAAAACGTCAATTTACTTAAATAAATCGGATGACTTTATTTTTATTTATATGGACATAACATATACTTATTATTATTTTTCAATTATTTTCAATTAAATTCAATATTAACATTAACATGGGTCCGTTGAAGATTATGTTTAATAATTGTTTATATTTTTGTATATTTATATAAAACACTGTCAAATATTTATATTGATTGATTTATTTTATTACAGGAGTTTTTTTCGCGCGCGTTTACATAATTAATGCAACGATTCAACACAATCCAAAAACGTCAAAATCAGTAGTACTTAAAGGCAAAATAAATTGAGGGATTATTGTAAGAATTAGAAAGGAAATGTCCTTTGCTAATAAACATTTTTTGCCAAATATCCGGTGCTGTTAAGGGATAATCGTATTCGTGTTATAAAGGTATTCCGAGT